>CAKNYM010049566.1:0-24188 GCA_932195095.1 Andricus curvator
ACTAAGATTCTTAAGAAAATTTTTCAACATTTTTGAATATTTCTGTAGGTCAATCAAAATTTCAATAAAAAATATAAGTTTTAACTAAACAGTTGAATCTTCAACCAAGAAAGCTGAGTTTTCAACGAAAAATGTAATAATTGCTATTTCAATGAAAAAATTCTAATTTTTAATCAAAAACAATTGAAATCAAACTTCAAAGAATGAGATTTCAACCAAATAAATAAATTTTCAAATAACAAAATTTGTAATGAAGAAAATAGAAAAATTTCAACAAAATTATAATTTAAGGTGAAAAATATTTTTGTATACAAAATACAAATTTCGAATAACTGTTTATTTTTTAACTTTTTTTTGCTTATTTTAAGCTTCTTTAAATATAATTTTCATATAGGATTCTTGACAAAATTTCACAAAATTTTTCAATATTTCAGATATGTCAAATAAAAATTTCAACAAAAAATATAATTATCAACCAAACACTAACTGAGATATTTTTATAATTTCATTCCTGAAATCTATTCCTTTAGGTCAAACATGGTACAAAAATCTCGTAAAATTTAAAAAATGACCAACTATTTACAAGAATTTTTAAAATAAAAATCAATGTGTATCATATTCAAATAGAATTTAGGAATATTTATAAAAGGTATTAATATTTTTCATTTTTAAAATTAATTTATACAGAGTACAGTTTTTATTTGAAATTTCACGACGGTTTTTTGTACCATGCTTGACCCTATCAGGGCAGAATCAAGGAAAAATATTCTGAAAATATTTTCATTAGTTATTAAAATACTACAAAGACTTACCTTTAAAATTGTTTTGTCCTTTAAAAATCATGAAATATTTCTTTATAAAATACATTTTGTTACACTGATTTTACAATTATTCACAATTAATTTCCAATTACAATTATTTCACAATTAAAATAAAATGGTAAAAACTAAATTTTGTAATGTAATTTTGTAATAACTATTTTAAGACAGTGAAGGTTTTATAAAGTTTTTATATATTAAGAAAGCATATACAGTAAAAATGTTGATTAATTTAATAAATTAAAAATAATAATTATTTATTATTATTTTAACTTTACAATATTTAAAATCGATTGAAAAATAAAACATAAATAATGAAAAATGAAACCACTTGAAAGTGATAGATATTATTAACCTAATTTTGAAATCCCATATACAATATTCAATATATTTGAACTTTATAAACCTCCAGTGTCTTATAACGTATTCCCTGTAGAATCAGATAGTCTAAAACATTCCATAAGAATTCCTGAAAGACATAATCATTAAATATTTCCAGACTTCATTACATGCATTTGAAGTCTTTCCTTTAGGTGTGAATTTTTGAAAACAAAAATCAACCCAAACCTCCTAATAGCCAACAAGTCAACAAAACCGAATCGTGAAGTCGGGCGAACTCGGCCCGAGCTTCGGGTTCGTGCTCATGCTCGTGCGTTTTCGGCTTTACACAAGGCTGGCCGAGTTGAGCAAAGTGGGGGAACCTTCCCCATTCATTCTTAGCTCGCTTTTCCTCTCGCCAATTTTTAGGTCGTTTTTGCTCTCGCGCGTTTTTACTTCGCTTCTACGTCCGTTTTTTTTTTCGTTCGCTTTTGCTCTGAGCGTTTCAGTTAATTTTAAACATGTTGGCTCACCTTGTGGAGTAAAATCCTCCCAGGTGGTTCAAAAGAGGTCGGATTTGTTTGGAGTTTGCGAATTGCCACTGCATTCCTACGGAGAACAAAAATGGCATAATTTTTTAATAGAAATTTTAATTTATATTTAGAGGTGGTGCAAAGCGTTTTAGTTCCTATGGGCTATAATCACAAATTTAACATGGGGAAACTTGTTGTCCATCTGCAAAGTATACAAAATTAAATATTTAGAGTTCGAAATTTTTAGAAAGTTACTAAATAAATATTTAATGTATTTTTTTATTTGAAATTTATACTTATCGAAAGTATACTTTATCGCGAGCATATGCTGAAAAAAATAGAAGAGATAGCTTGATAATAAGAGGAAAGATATCGTATATACTATATATATATATATATTTTTTTTTTTGACTGCAAGCTGTCTTATTTTAAGTTGAAATTTTTTCTCTTTTACTTGAAAATTCGTTTTGTTTTTCGATGATAATTTATTTTTTAAACTAAAAATTCCTCTTTTTAGGATCCGTATAATATTCACCCCCCCCCCCCCCAACTCATTCAAAAATAACGTTGGACAATGGGGTCTTGATGTTTTTGATTAATCAACAAAGTAGTTCAACTTTCAAACAAGTAGTTGAATTTTCAACGAAAAATGTAATAGCTCATATTTTAAGCAAGAAAAGATACTTATTTTAAATCAAAAACAACTGAATCGAATAAAAAAGGACTAATTTCTAATAAAACAGTAAAAACGTCAATCAAAGCAGATGAATTATCAACCAAACAGTTATTTGCATTTTTAATCAAAAGATAAGCTTTTCATAAAATAGTTGAATTTTCAACCAAATAGTTACATTTTCAACCAAAAAGATGAATTCTTACCAAAAGACATTATTTTTTAAACTAGTGATGGGATATCGAAAAAAATATCGATATATCGGAAACGAAATAACGGATAAAAAATATCGATATTTTTTATTTTAAACAAATAATTAATTATAATGAGTATAAACACATTATTATTAAAGAAAATTTATTAAAGCAACAAAATATAGTTTGTAGAAAAACAAAAATATCTTTTTCTATAACTTTTATACCACAACATTTTGTTTAAACAATAAAGGACTTACAATTAATATGCGTTGCTATGTGTTTGCATTGTAATTTGTTAACTTCTGCAATACAACCTTCGGTTCGGAATTTGTTGCTTTGGTTTTAAATTCCATAGATTTGGTTGATTTCTGCGAGTGTTGATTCGCCTAATTAAACAATATAAATTAGGTTGAAATGTATAAAAACATAAGACAGAAAGTGATTTTTCACGAAAATGGGGCAATAATGCGGGACAAAATTTTGTTAAATAAAATTAATGTAAATAAGATATTGAATGCAATATGAAACACTTTAAATTCGTAAAATTTTAAGTCGAAATATATATTTCATTTTCAACAAAATACATGAATTTCTAACCAAAAATAGAATAGTGAAATTTTCAGATAAAAAATAAATTTTTAACAATAAAAAAACAAATTTTTAACAAAAAAGTTTAATTTTCAACCAAAAAGATCAATGTTCGAGCAAAAAAACACATATTTTCAAAAAAGTACATCAAATTTCAACAAAATTGTTGAATTTTAAACCGAAAAGAAAGAATTATTTACAAAAAAGTTAAATTTTCACCCCGAAAATATGATTTTTTAACAAAAAAGTTGATTTTCCGCCAAAAAGTCAAATTCTCATGAAAATAGTTTATTTTTTAACCAAATTGTTAAATTTAAATAAAAAATATCAATTTTTAACAAAACAGTTAATTTTCAACAGAACCAGATTAATTTAGAACCAAATAGATGCATTTTTAATAAAAAAGGATGCATTTTTAATTTAAAAGGATGAATCTTCAACCAAGAAGATTAATTTTCGACCACAAGACGAATTTTTATCAAAATAGCAAAGAATTAATTTTCAACAAAATAGTTACATTTTCAACCAAACAGTTAAACTTCATTCAAACAAACCAATTTTCAACAAAGTCGTTCAAGTTTTACCCGCGCAGATGGATTTTTAATTAAAAAAGGTCAGTTTTCAACAAAATAGTTAAACTTTGAACCAGCGATGAATTTTCAAATAAAAATATAAATTTTCAAAAAACAATTGTTTCTTAACAAAGTGGTTATACAAAAATTTTCAAACATAATGGTTGAATCCTGAAGCAAAAAAGATTAATTTTCAACCAAATAGTTGCACTTTTATCAAAGAAAGATGCAATTTCGACTAAAATAGATGAATTCCTGAATTTAAAAAATTAATTTTCAAAAAATAGTTGAATTTTTATCCAAAAAAATTCAGTTTGACTTTTTAACAACATAATATGAGTTTTAAATAAGAAGTACATTGCACATTTTCTCATCAAGATACTTGAATGTTTAACCTAAAAAGACGAGTTTTCAACAAAACAGTTGGATTTCCAACCAGGCAGTTTTATTTTTTATTCAAGATTTATTATAATAATTTTTTTAAATTTAATTTCATTTTACGTGTCTTCGAAGCTGAAAAGCTTCAAATTTTAGAGTAATGAACTCCATCGGAAATTTCTAAACTGGAACCCAAAGGGACAACAGCTTAATTTTATTCCCGGTAATAAAAATTACAATTCTATTTACAATGTCCAGTAGGGTGACCAGAAAAAAACACTTTTGGTTTTCTTAGGAGCGAAAGGCTAACAACGGAAGTTTATGCGATTGTAGAAGCCAGATTGTTTTTTCGCTAAATTTTAAACAATATTTAGAGGTGGCCCCTCGTCTTTGAACTTTGTCATTGCAAAAGCTGAGAATTTCGGTAAGTGAAGAGTCGATCGTAAAGGTGCAACCTCAGCTCTTTTCATCGATGTGACTTTATAACAGGATTAGTTAGCGTCCCCTGAATGATCGACAGTTTTTTTCACTCAGATATGTTTTCATTGTAGCAGGCTTATATATATTTTTCCTAATCTGCTTTTTCAAAACATGTGATCTTCAACCTTCTAGGAAAATATTCTTAAAAATTCGGTATATGAGGGCTGTTATTAGGCTTTGAAAACAGTGAAAATGGCACTATTCAAGCAACCGTTATTAATATTTGTTATGAAATTTTCATTGAAAATTTTAAAATGAAAAAAAGTTGGTTTTGCCCATGTTAATTACATAAGAACTTCAAAGACGATGGGCCACATCTAAATATTGTTTAAAATTGATTTTTAGAAAACCTGGCTTCTACAATCGTCATAAACTTTCTCAGTTTCCCTTCGAAAAAAATGGTAGATCTTGAAAAATGTCGGGCGATCCCGGGTCACGCTGCTGCACCAGTGGATTGTGGAGATCCCTGAATTAAGCCATAAAAAATGAGTTACCTTTCGTTAAATTAAACCACTTTTAAAAAGTTGATCCCTTCCAAAGGTCATTAGTAATAATAATAAACAAACATAATTGTTTGAAGAATTTATTATTTTTAACAATATTCTGTTTGAATAATGTTAGAGAGTTACGGTTTTTTTTTAATTTTTAACTTTTTACTTGGTGAGATAATTATTAATGCATAAGTTGCAAACATATTTGTTCAAAAATTCCTTTCGGTTTACTAGCATTACTTAGAGTAATGCTAGTAATGCTTCTTTGACTTTTTAATTTTCGGTAGGTTATGAATCTTCAATAAAAAAAAATTAATTTTAATCCAAATACTTGAATTTTCAACTAAAAATGGAATCGTTACATTTTCAGTTAAAAACATAATTTTCAACTATGTTGTATTTAACCAAAAAAGAAAAATGTTAAAAAAAAACGAATTTGAAAAAAAAGTTGAATTTCCAACCAAAAAGGTGACTCACATAAAAAACAGAATTTTGAACAAAGTAGTTCAACTTTCAACCAAAAAATGCCAATTTTCAACAAAAAATATTAATTTTCCACCAAGAAAATTAATGTTCTACAAAAAAAGATAAATTTTTAACAAAATACATCAATTGTTAACAAAATTGTTGAATTTTTGAGCCAGAGACAAATTATCTACAAAGCAGTTGAATTTTCAACCCGAAATTATGATTTAAAAAAAAAAAGTATATTCTTCACCAAGTAGTTGAATTTTTAACCAAATAGTAAATTTTTAATCAAATAGTTAAATCTTAAACCAAAAGTTATGAATTTTTAGCAAAAAAAATCCTCAAGCAAAAAAGAGTGTCTGGGTAAGAGATAAGTTTTTCAGAATATAGTTGAATCTTTACAACAAAAATTTCAGCTTGACTTTTCAACAAAACATGAGTTTTAAATAAGAAGTAAAAAAAATAGTTGAAATTTCAATCAAACAGTTGCCGACCCGCCAAGGCAGTAGTACGCATACTTTGTAAATTTGGTGAAAAAATTACCTAGCTTGGTCAGATTGAAAAAAAACATGTATATAGGAAGTATGTTTAAAAATCGAAAAACTCATTCCTCCGTTCAAGAATTTGGTGGCCCTGAAAAGGGCCGATTGTGTACATGATCAACTTATGCTTTCTTTTCGGTCTTCTTGGGCAAGAGAACAGCCTGGATGTTGGGCAGAACTCCACCTTGAGCGATGGTTACACCAGAGAGAAGTTTGTTCAATTCCTCGTCATTTCTGATGGCCAACTGCAAGTGACGAGGGATGATTCTCGTCTTCTTGTTGTCACGGGCAGCATTTCCAGCCAATTCCAGAACTTCAGCGGCCAAATATTCCATGACGGCAGCCAAGTAAACTGGAGCTCCGGCTCCTACTCTCTCGGCATAGTTTCCTTTGCGGAGGAGACGATGGATTCTACCAACGGGGAACTGGAGTCCAGCTCTGCTAGAGCGGGTCTTTGACTTTCCCTTGACTTTGCCACCTTTTCCACGGCCAGACATTATCAAATGATTTTTAAAGGTACGAAGTGCTCACGACAAACTCGGTCGAAGCAATGACCAGAAATTCTAAAAAATCGCATTTTACGGATTCTGACGAGGATACGGCGCACCAAAGCAGCGCCGAGCGGAGTGGGGAGAAACAGACTATTATTGCGTCTTGCCCACCGGATGCACCAATCTGCTTTCGTCCCCACTTCGGTTTGCGCCGATTGAAGCGCCTTCCTCACCGTGTGGCTTTTACATACGCGATTTTAGGGTCGCACTGGCAATTCACTTTGGATTTTCGTTCAGAACAGACGTTAGTCTCTGTGAAAGTAGCAATGGCACCTAAAGCAAGTGGAAAGGCAGTGAAGAAAGCTGGCAAAGCCCAGAAAAACGTCGCTAAGACCGACAAGAAGAAGAAGCGCAAGAGGAAGGAAAGTTACGCTATCTACATCTACAAAGTCTTGAAACAAGTCCATCCTGATACTGGAGTCTCCAGTAAAGCAATGAGCATCATGAACAGCTTCGTTAACGACCTCTTTGAACGTATTGCCGCTGAATCATCCCGTTTGGCTCATTACAACAAGAGATCCACCATCACTTCTCGGGAGATCCAAACTGCTGTAAGGCTTATTCTTCCTGGTGAGCTCGCCAAGCACGCCGTATCTGAAGGTACAAAGGCTGTCACCAAGTATACCAGCTCTAAATAAATTTTGTTAACATTTTTCTGGACTCGACAATCGGCCCTTTTCAGGGCCAACACATTTTTTTACGAAGGAACCATTTCTTGTTCAAATTCCATGCCGTTTTGTTTTGTTCGTTTGTTATGTGCTCAAAGGAGTTTTATCATTTGCCTGGATTTTTTTTCTGCACTCACATCCATCCCACGAGCGTTGAGATTCATAGTTATTTTTGAAATCAGGTTGTCCGCCGACCTTGAAAACCTGGGGTTCTCCTTTCATTTTTTTAATCCCTGAACGTCTTGAATTAAAATTTTGCTTTATTGAAATGCGAAAAGTGATTTAAAGCTTTGAGTCTATATTATAAAAGAGGCGTCTCGTTTAGAAGAAGCCTTGCTACTGAAAAGTTTTTTATTTATCATGATCTCATTTATCTTTTACTCATTACGGGGTAAATAGATTCCTACTATCTGTTTCAAAATTCCTGGTCAATACTAATTTTATTACGAATAAGTAAAATATCCTTTGGTCGCGATGCGTCCTTAACTTTCGATGCAAAGTGGCAGTGAAGGTGAAAAAACGTGGTTAAAAGTACTTTTTGTAGCTTGGTCAAGTTTCTACCGTTGTATTTCGGGGAAAAATGCATGAATTCTTTTGCAAAAAATCGAGACCTTGAAGTTTTATTTATGTGTGCATTATCGAAAATTCGAAAATATTTATAACTTTGGTATCGGCAGCTAATAAAAGCGAAGGATGCTAACTCAGCTTCTAATCAAGCTAGAACGCTCTACTGAGGCTTACAATTTTCCAAAAAAATCAGCAAATTCAATGGTGGGTTTTTAAAAACAGTTAATTACATCAATAACACGCTATCGCATATTATGGTTTTCCGTTGTTTTTTTTTTTGGTTCTGGAGGCACAAAAGAAGTCGATGATACTCTTAGCGGGTTTCACGGTATCGATGTCCTGCTTGATCCTTCCCTCACAAAGTGTCCTTTTTTTTCTTCAACTTTCGTACATCTGGTAGAATTTGCCGCGTGGGTCAACCGACTTTGACAATAGTGGACGACTACCCCTTCAACGTATCGATTACAATAATTGATGTCGAATACCGTAGAAAACAAAATGATATGCAATAGCGTATTACTGATGCAATTAACTGTATTTAAAAACCTACCATTGCATTTGTTGATTTTTAAAAAATTTTAAGCCTCAGTAGAGCCTTCCAGCTTGATTAGAAGCTGAGTTAGGATCCTTGGCTTTTATTTACTGCCGACGCCAAAGTGCCAGATGTGAATTACAGTTAGAAGTTAGAGCAGTGGTCGGCACGCTCTTGCCCAGGGCAGGCTACCCTGCCCGGGCTGCCCAACGACCTACTTTCTGGGCAGGTACCTGCGAGCTTGGGCAGACCGACCATTTCCTCAGGGGTCCTTTGTTGGAAAGTAGAACAAATTGACAAAATTTAAAAATCGTTAATTTTGTAATTAGCGATTTGAAAGTGATATTTTTGGAATCTGCGAATTTTTCCGATATCAACGATATGTAATTTGTCTGTAAAGGTTGAAAATTTAAGAAGTATTCAGTATAAAATTGAATATTAAGCTAAAGTTTTTTGATATTAAACTCCTTCAAATTTTCAACTTTCTTAGGCAAGTAATATATCATTGGAATCGGAAAAATTCGTAGATGCTGATTATGCTATTTTCAAATCTCTGTTTGAAAATTAAAAGTTTTTAAATTTCTCTACTTTGACCTGCCTGTGGACAAAAGACCCTTGCTGGAGAAAGCTCACCCACACTGAGGTCCGTGAATAGAACGAAAAGTAGTAGAAAAAATTAAGCTGGGACGGGCCTGACCATACCTGAAAAGTGAGCAAAAAGTTTGCCGACCACTGAGTTAGAGTAAGCCGTAGGCATTGTGACCTTAGGCCCAGGAACTTGTCGGGGTGAGGTATAGGGTATGCATTCTAGTGTCACTATTGTTTGGACCGTAAGACCGAAGAAAGATAAGTTTTTAAACTTTCAAATTTTGAATTATATCAACGGTCGAAGAAAAGATAGGAGAAACAACTTGGGACCTCGCTCCAAAAAGTTGGTTTAGATAATTATATAGTGTCACTTGCCTTGAATTTACTCCATGTAGACACTTCGTTAGCAACTGTTTTTTCATGAGAAATTTGATGGGTACACGGAGAGGAGTTAACCGCGACCGTTACTGCCAAGTCCGCTGCCGTCGCGCAGATCTTGCGAGTGGGCGAACCTCAACCGTTCCGGCGCGTGACCGTAATACGCAGCGCAGCTATAGTTACTCCACTCGCAGTGATAGGTACGGTTTACTCCGCAAGCATTACTGCGCGAACCGTATTGTTTTACAATGACTCGAAAATATAATATATTTCGACGTTTGTGACAGCGACACAAAAACATTCGAGTAAGCGCGACGACGATCAGCTGATATCGTTAGACTTCAGACCGTCCAATCCCATTGCGGTGGTAACCGCGACGGCTCGGGAATCTGGCAGTCACTGTTACTGCGACGGCCGCAACAATCGCTGCAGAATTTTTGTACGGTGGCGCGCAGTGACTGTCGCGGTGTAGCAGTAATATTTCCGTTATCAACCGTAACCGTCGCTGCCCAGCCACAACATGATTGTTCTGCAGACCTCTTGTGGTCGGCGCAGCAACGGTTACGGTGAAAACTGCACCCGCTCTGGTTTACTGCTCTCCGTGTAGAAACATACATTTGTAGATAAAATATCAATGTATTTCGAGTTTTTCGAAAATTTGTGAAATAATTTTTACAAGCCGAGAAATTAGTCCTCAAAAGTAGGGTAACTTTGACCAAGCATATTTTTAATATAATACATGTTTATAAAAATTTGACAAATTCTCGACGTTGCTTATTCTTTTCTGAATCCTGACATACCACACAAGTCATATCACATTCTTTTTCACTATACTTTCGAAAAAAATAGTGGCCGGTGATAAACTTACAAAAGCTCATGTCCCCAGCCCTCTTAATTTTTTACCAGTTTCAGGTTATATTGACGTTTTTCACAGAAAATCGGTTATTTTGTGGAAAAATCATTGGATTTCGAAGAATATTTACAATTTTCAATAATTTTCTGTTATATTATGTTATTTGTTGAGAATTATTGGTATCTTTAATATAAAATTCATAGATTTCAAAGTATATGTATTACTTTTCAACAACTTCGTGGCGCTGGTATGAACATATGTACAAAAAATATGGCCGCTATACACGGCAATATTTGTACATATCTTCATACTTCAAACATGCTCATTTTTCGTGAAGTCAATGTACAGGACTTTGGTCTCCTTATGTCTATTCTCTATGGAATTGGAAAGAACGAGCGATCGCACGCACGGCCGACCAGGGTCTGGATCTCTCTCGCGATTATTTCTCATTCTCAAAAGTCATGATGATTCCTCACGAAAAATGTTAAAGTTTAACCATCAAAGCTTCACTTCTGCTGTGTGGCCCCATCGTCACACACTTTTTTTATTTTGCAATTGCGCAACTAATATCCATTATTTAATACAAAGCGCCAACGAGGGCTGTAAGTAAGTTGAAAATTAAACATAAGGGTGACCAGAAAAAAAACACTTTTGGTTTTCTTAGGAGCGAAAGGCTAATAACGGTAGTTTATGCATAAATTACGTAACGCAATTTTGACCCCGCCCCCACAATTGTAACGCTTTTTCCGACTTTTCCCTGTAGTTTTCCACCATTATGTAACACTAAGCTAGACCCCCCCCCCCCACCAAAAAAAAAGTGTTACGTAATTTTTACACGGCCCCTAAATGAAGAGTAGATCGTAAAGGTGCAACCTCAGCTCTTTTCATAGATGTGACTTTATAACAGGATTAGTTAGCGCCCCCTGAATTATTATTAGTCACTTTTCTGAAAAAGGGAAATATGACTAAAGAACGCTTGCCGAGAAAGGGTCTGCTTTATGAGTTTATGGTGTCAAGACCCACTGTGATAGAATTTTATGGCCGAGCTGATGAGCGCTCCGCCCCGAAAAGTCGTAGACCTGTCAAATTTCAAAAATTCACTCAGATTTGTTTCAGTGTAGCAGGCTTTTTATATTTTTCCTAATCTGCTGTTATTAGGCTTTGAAAACAGTGAAAATGGCACTTTTGAAGCAACCGTTAATATTTTTTATGAAATTTTCATTGAAAAAATGCTTTTATGTGGATTCTGAGGACCTGAAGAACAACACACACACAAACATATATATATATATATATATATATATAAATTGGATAAATTATCGTTATTTGCATGTCATTAAACAAAGCATCGTTGCATTCTGTCAAAAATAATTTATTTAATCAAAAATTTCAAAACAAATTACTTTTATCAAAATTCATAGCCTGTAATTGCAGAGAATGTTTCAGGGAACAAAGTTAGCCATCGATTATTATTGAATGAAACTCATCTATTGAAGAAGGTTGTTGCATCATTTACAACAATAGAATATTTAAATAATACACTATGTGCTCTTTTCGACTTTTACCGAAGCTAAACGTAAAAATTTTTTAGAAGAATATATATATCCTTCAATTCACGTTTACCTGGCAAGAATTTTCTGCGACTTGTTTTGAACGAGTTGCGAGCGATCAAAGTGAGGGTCGCGTACTTTTGACGCCGACATTAGATGTCCCAACAGCTCATTATTGACCTGGCGACTAAATGCCACGTACCGCATCAAATGTGCTTAACAACCTTTTAAATGATTCGTACGAAACGAAACACAATGATTACTCACGTTGAAATAAAAGAAATCATGCCTGCGTTAAAAACGTTTGGTGGCCCTCAAAAGGGCCGATTGTTTGCAATCAAAAACAGATCTATTACTGAATTTAACCTCCGAAACCGTAGAGAGTACGACCTTGACGTTTCAAGGCATAGACAACGTCCATAGCGGTGACAGTCTTCCTCTTGGCGTGCTCCCTTCCCCAAACCTTTTCCTCCTTTACCACGACCAGACATTTCTTATAAAAATGAGGATTTACGTCGTACTGAAACAGTGAGCAAAACTCGTAATACTAAAAAAATTGCAATAGGGTCACTTATATAGCCACGAGAACGGGGTCCCCCACTTAAGGACCGGTGCGCTTTCTCCCCCCTTCACGTCACTAACGAAGAATCCAACGCATCACCCCTCTTAGAGAGCGTCAACCAATAAGCAGATGGTCCTTCCCTTTTGTCAAAACAGTCGCACCTATCGGATTTGAAAAAACGCGTCTATTTAATAGCGCTCATTGAATGTTTTCATTATTGCTTGAGAACTTATTTCCCAAGTAGCATTGTGAAAATATGGCTCGTACCAAGCAAACCGCTCGTAAATCCACCGGTGGAAAGGCACCAAGGAAGCAGCTGGCCACCAAAGCCGCTCGCAAGAGTGCACCTGCCACTGGCGGAGTGAAAAAGCCCCACAGATACAGGCCTGGAACTGTCGCTCTTCGTGAAATTCGTCGCTACCAGAAGAGCACTGAGCTTTTAATCCGCAAATTGCCCTTCCAACGTCTCGTTCGTGAAATCGCCCAGGATTTCAAGACTGACTTGCGTTTCCAGAGCTCTGCCGTCATGGCTCTTCAGGAAGCCAGCGAGGCTTACTTGGTTGGTCTTTTTGAAGATACCAACTTGTGTGCTATCCATGCTAAGCGTGTCACCATCATGCCCAAAGATATTCAATTGGCTCGCCGTATTCGTGGAGAACGTGCTTAGAATTGTCTGATACCTATGTTCAATCGGCCCTTTTCAGGGCCACCAAATGATTTTCACGAGGAATAATTTCTACTCTACACATATCTTTCGGGTCCAACTTTACATCTGTCATATGCCTGACACTCGATATTGTAAAATAAGGTTATCCTTCCCAAAAATGTTTTCTTTTGTAGTTTCCATACCAGATTTACTCAATTATGGCTTAGATGTTATACCCGGTCCTTATGTAACTCTCACTTCGCTGGAGCCAATTGAAGGGATCTAATTAAACAAGTGAGGATGAGCAAGTTATGTCTGCGCGGAGTAATCCTCATAACGTTCAATAATTAACTTTGTGATGTCATTCATATGCAAGAACTATTTTGAATATTTGTCCTTCCTTGACTCCCATCTGTTGACCAGAGTTGGTTTGCTTCTGGGGTCACTATTCTCATCGACAGTAGGGTGACCAAAAAAAAACACTTGGTTTTCTTAGGAGCGAAGGGCAAATAATGGTAGTTTATGGGTTTATGCGATTGTAGAAGCCAGATTTTTTTTTCATTTTAAACAATATTTAGAGGTGGCCCATGGTCTTTGAAGTTCTTACGTAATTAACATGGGCAAACTCGACTTTTTGTTCATTAAAGATTTTCACCCCGAAGTTATCCACTTTTTTAATTTGAAGTTTTAATATGTTCTTCAGGTTCTCAGAATCCACATAAGAACATTTTTTCAATGCAAAATTCATAAATATTTTCTGAAAAAGCAGATTAGGACAATAAATAAGCCTGCAATAATGAAAACAAATCTGAGTAATTTTTGAAATTTGACAGGTCTACGACTTAAGCTGTTTAATTTTCGGGGCGGAGCGCTCACCAGCTCGGCCATAAAAGTCGATCACAGTGGGTCTTGACACCATAAACTCATAAAGCAGACCCTTTCTCGGCAAGCGTTCTTTAGTCATATTTCCCTTTTTCAGAAAAGTGAATAATAATAATTCAGGGGACGCTAACTAATCCTGTTATAAAGTCACATCGATGAAAAGAGCTGAGGTTGCACCTTTACGATCGACTCTTCACTTGCCGAAATTCTCAGCTTTTGCAATGACAAAGTTCAAAGACGAGGGGCCATCTCTAAATAATAAGACTCGGATTCGTTTACCTGCTAAGTATACCCCCGCCATTGCGTTCAGCGCGCTACCCCTCGCTTGCTTGTTCTCGCCTGGGATTATATCTTAGAAGACTGACGTACCTGAGATATTTAAACTGGACATAGTAAATAGAATTGTAAAATATAACTATAATAATAAATATATAATATAAATATAATTGTAAAATATAACAATTTATATTTTCATAAACAAATTAGATGAACAATTTCCAAATATTTTGGAAGTTCAAGTACAACGAATTTTTTCCTTCCATTCAAATAGCTTGAGATTAAGTTGAAAGTCTAAGTTAGTCACTAACATCAATAAAAATGTATTAATAAATATTTTTAGAAACAATTGATCATAGTTAAGTATTAATTATAAAATATTCCAGGAATTTTCACTGAGTGAATCTTAGCATGCAGTGTTATTATTCATTCTCAAGCTATTTTGATTTAGAAACCGATTTTTTTCTACGTGTAACTGCCCAAAAATTTTAATTTGTTTATCTAAACTGTTTATAAACATTTAAATTCTTATATTTCACCAAATATCATCAATGGTATATTACTTTTAGTAAGATTTGCATCAATTCAGAAAATTAAGGGAAGTTGAACCTTGAAAATACGTCAAATTAAAATTTATTGCTACAAACACTATTTAGAACAATGGTTATTCTTAACTTTTCAATTATTGTGTGATTAAATGTAATTATTACATTAATATGTACATTGAATCAGCCTAACTGTACAATATTCTAAAATTCAAAGTCATAAAGATTAATGAATTTTAAATTTAAAACGTTGAAAAAATGAATAATATGTGAGATACTAACGTGTAAATTTTATCAATTTCAAATTCTGTGACCTAGACGAATTATTGTAAATTGATATATTAAAAATTGCAGTCAAATCTCACTTTTGAAACGTTAAAAATGGTAAAATTTGCGAAGTTTTCAATATCCAGTTTAAAACTCTTAAAAACTGAATGAATTTAAATTCTAAGCCTTCCAAAATAGAGTAATATATAGGCAATCTATGAATGAGTATTGAATACAAAGGGAGTATAAGTACAATGGATACTACTTTCAAGATTTCAGGTATGTCCGAGGGTTAGTCCGCCTCTAATCCGACGCCAGATATACTTGGCAAAAGCAAGTGAGGGGTAACTCGCATAGCGCAATGGTGGGGGTATACTTAGCAGGTAGACGAATGCGAATCGGGCGATGCCCGTTGCCGTCGATCCCAGTCAGCGGGAGTCCTTTGTATCTATATATGTTATTTGACTTAAAAGTTGAAAATTAAATAATAAATGTTGAAGTATATGTGAAATTTTATTTCATGGAAAATCGTTCAGTATATTTTACTCAAATCCACTGCAGTATCTTTAATGTATTGGTGCAATGTTTTACATAGCTTGGGAAATTCCGGAAGCAAACATTTGGCCAGATTTGATCACTTATTACATAAAATCATAATTTTGATTTATTTCTCAAACAATCGCAATTCTCAAAATTATCCTTAAATAATTTTGCACATTCAGTCCAAAAGTATGAATAGTCTCATTCCTAGCTTAATTTATAAACTCAATGACAAACATCATACATTTTTGTATTGCTTAACTAAATTTTTTATGAAATTAAATTAAAAATACTATTCGAACACATAAAAATCAGAATATAAAGTATTTTCATGGAGTCAAACTCAAGAGTATCGATTTTCAAATTTAACTTTAAAAATTTTGAACAGGGACCAAAACAGAAAATTGCATTTGCTTAAGTGTCGACAAAAATTTTTAAACTGAATTCGACAAATTTTTCTTCCTTTCACAAATATATGTTTCATATTACCGGCTCCAGATGTTTTACTACTTGCACTTCTGTTTTCTTTTTATTAACTCAAGCCTCAAAAAAACAGACTACTTTTCAAACCAAAAAAAAAAGAAATTTTCAAAAAAAAAAAGAGTTGAATTTTGAACCAAGAAAGATTTTTCGGTCAATAAAGAAAAAAATCTCAGTCGAAATGTTGAATAGAAGAATCAATAAAAAAATTCATCAATTTTCAAAATTATATAATTTTAAGCAATGTTAAGCTAGAAACATTAATTTATACATCAAAATGTGTTCTGAGATTTTTTTAATATTCTCTCAAAAATTTCTTTAGAAAAATAAATTAAAAATGTTCCCGGAAGCTAATGCCAATTTTTTTATTATCTTGGAACATGAATTTTTCTATAATTTTTTTATGCTTTTGAAACCTTTCCAAATGCTTAGAAAGCTTCTAAATTTTGTGTTCAAAATCTTAAACAATCTACTTTTTGTTTTACATGTTTTTAAACCTTTTCATGTTTTAAATTATTTTGGAATCTTTTCAAAACTATTTAACCATACAACTTTTTTCCGTATCTCACGCGGGTTTGCCGAAAATTTGCATTTTATTTGTTTCATAGTATTTTCGATAAATAGAACCGAAAATGACAAATCCTCACAAAAAATGCTCAGAAGAAATTTTGTAGGATTTTTTTGCATATTATTTTCGAGAAATAAAACCAAAACATCAAGTCTTATCAAAAAATGGTTGAGGGAGAAATTGTAGATATTTTAAAAAGCTTCAATTCTTCTTTTAAAATTTCTCCACGTATCTGTCCTTGGTTAACACGCTCGCTCTTTCTTTTAGAATACAAAAAAAGTGTGCCAAAGCTTGACGATTTGATCCGTTCATTTGTTTCGAGAGTTATCATGTTTACGGACATACAGACAGACAGACGCCATCGCCAAAACTTGATTTTCGGCTTTAGGGGGTCTCAAAACGTGGAGATCCGTTCAAAAACTGAGGTGTGAAATTTCGACCTATTATAATACTTCCTCAATCATAAATGATGAGAATGTAAAAATGATTACATATTTTAATGAGTGAAGACTTATTTTATGCATTAGATTTGTAATTTTAATTAGAAATTCTAGTTTAGGTTTTTAATTTTTTAATATAAAAATTATTCCAATTAGAACTTTTTCTATTTAAAATTATTACTTCTAATTTAAAATAAAATTTCATAATTTTGAAGGTTTCAATTAAAAATCATTTAACATTGAAGGCTTTTAATTAGAAATTATATAAACATTATTGGTTATATTCCATTGTGTTTAACTTCGCAAGCGTTCCTCATTTAAAAGATCAATTTAATAAATTCTGAAATTATTTGATTTTGATCGTTGCAAAATAATAGCAATGCTTTTATTTATAACCCTGCAACCTTAAAATTTCTACATTTGCCAAGAAAAACAAGTTTTGAATGTAAGTGAAAATTGAGTACAAGTTTCTGGAGTTCATTTTTACATAGCATTGATTGGTGCAGTTTACTTCTAACCTAGGATCAATATTGATTAATTTGTTTCAAATTATTTAATAAAAATTGCTGTAAGAAAATGAAAATGTAATACATGTTTCTTTATCCATTTTAAAGAAACATTTATATAATCTTTACTTAATACACAGTAATATGGAATATCAATTGGAAAAATAAATATTTACCTAATTACAAAATTAGCATTAAAATTAATTTTTGTGGCAAAGCTGTAGTATTGTCACTAATTTATTTTCTGGGCAAATAAAATAAGGATTAGAATTTCGAAAGTATTATCATTTTATATTAATTTGTTATTTTGTAAATCATGTCAGAATCCCTGTTTCTACTTGACCGATTTGTTTAGATAACAGGGAGAAGCTGCAAGGATAATAGATTTGAAATCATTACCCTTAGAGCCGCAGAGCAACGATTTTACCAACAGAGAAAGAGTGGAGGAAGGTAGTACGAAGAGGGCAGTAGCTACGCACCGCACGAAAGTAGTTGCTATATATATTTTTCCCCCACTCCGCCGCCACTTGCCGCATCTAGGTGTATAATATCTTTGCCGCACGCCTGTGGCGGAGATGGTGGTAAACAGCCCACAAGCGCGATCGCCTGAACTCGGATTTTTATTTCTTCCCAGATGAGAGCGCCACATGTGGCAAATTGAGGAATTACGATTACTATAGTAGCAGACGACAATTTAGTTACACATTTTCTCTGAAGAGGCGCTCTCATCTGGGAAGAAATACAGAGGGTCCAGATACAGTGTGGCAACCTAGCCGGATGTCGCCATTTTGCGAAAGGATGCCACCATTTTACGTCTAGGTTTTCTGTGTAGTATATCTATATATACCAAAATATCTATGAGAAAACTGCGCCAATCAGCAAGAATGACACTAGGTTGCCACACTGTCTCTGGACCCTCTGTAGGAAGAAATCTCGTTATGGAGAAAATCCGAGGAAAGGCGATCGCCAAATGGCGCCAGGTGAAATACATGGTGTGCGTGTTACGTTTCGCGCAGGTCCAATGGCTGCGAAACTCTCTCATTGGTGGTTCGTGCTGCTGATTAAATTATTGGAATAAACCCGGGAATTTTCAAAAAAAAAGATGTAAAATATTTATAGTTGAAACAAAAAATATATATATTGTCGAACTTTAAACAAAATTAGGCAAATCCGGATTACAAGTTCAAATATAATATTCAAAAGGGGAGCCTGAGTAGGATAACGAACCGAACTCTAGGCTGTCGAGAATTGATCTACTTTGCTCTGATCTGTATCACCCAGCATCAACCCTCGTCTTCATCGTGGTCCCATGACCTCAAGCTCGCTGCTCGCACTCCTTACATAGTCGTAAACTCACTCACACACACACACACACTTATCTCACGCATAGTTTTTCCCATAGCTCTACATGCTGATTCATGTGAGATGGAACTCACCATCTGCACGTGATTTCTTCGAAAACCTAGATTTGAAACTACGTCGCCCCATAAGTCGTAGTACTTGAGCCTGTCGCCAGTTTATATAAACATTCGCATTCGCGGTCCCTAACGTCCGGATATTGCCTTTCAAATTAACCTTAGTATATACAAAGATCACTTATAATCTAAAGCGCTCATAACCCACTTTGGTAGATGAAAGAATGCAGATATTTCAATATAAAAAACTTTCAGTCATTCGTGTGCTTAACATTGATTACATCTAAAATAAATTTATTACATCCTTTCTTAAATCGGAACATTAAGTTCTCGCTACGTGACAAGAAAAACATTTTCTCAACACTCGTATATTTTCAAAAGTGTTCTCAGAATAATATCAATAATTAATGTTTAATCGGGCGACTTTTACAGACCTATTACTTTCGTAGCATATGAGAGTTTATTTATCTCTTAAAATTCTACGTTTTATAATCGATTATTTTAGTCCGAGACCGCTCAAATATCAGTCAAAATCTTAAAATTAGAATTTTTTCATGTAAATTTATCGCATCTGTGCAAATTGAATTTCTCCCGCACTAGCAGGTGCTGCACTCTTTGTGCAGAAACGAGCGAGATTTAGTCGCTCGTAACACTTTCCCCCTTATCGAAAAGATTTTTCGAAAGAAAATATCTTTTTCACTATCAAACCTAAAATTCTATTATATTTATAGATATGCATGCACATATATTTTTTATCTATTTCATTTTCAAATTGATCCAGCTGTATAGTTAAGATTCTCTCCTTAAATATCATAAGTTCGATATGTAATACACACTTTATATGTATCCAGGACTATATTGATTCGTGTTTAAATATATCTCAAAATTGGTTAAATTTAATAAGTTATCAATAAATTTCAATTGATAATATATTTAAATATTAATAAAGCTTTATTAAGAGCGTTATAATATAATTTGTATAGCATACTAATTTTATAGATACAGAAATATGCATTCTGTCTTTTACTTCTTAAAAGATTTGTTCTTTTAGCTAAAATAAATCTGTACATAAACTATCTAATTTCATTTTATATAAATGTTGTTTATTATATATCCTCTTCTTTTTAAAATTTTATTTTCAACTTTCTTTCATATTCCGCTTCCTCTATCCCCTTAAAAATGAAAATAAAATTCAAATGTAGTCTATTACGCTTAAACTTTGTATTTTCCCTGCCTCTTAAAAAAAATCATATTATACATCATTTTTAATTTTGCGCTGCTGAGTTATTTCCCCGGTGAACTCTATGACATTGGGGTCTTAATCTATTCATGTGGACTATTTTAAATTTTCCCCATCCCACTTTTAATTCGACATTTAAGTCATCAAATATTTTTGTTATTTCATAGGGTCCTTTATCGTCATATTCTGAGTCTAATTTACCACCTCGAGCGTCCTTTTGCAAATAGACCATTTCTCCTACTTGAAAATTTTGAACATTTAATTTCTCGTCATAGTATTTCTTAGATTTCTCTTTAGCTAGCAACAATCGATCTCTGGCTAGACTTTGAGTTTCAGCCAGTTTTTCGCTCAAAGTTTTTAAGAAATCGTAATATGTAAATGGGATTTCCGCGTTAGTAAATTCGCTTGGTATAACAGCTTTTTTCCCAAAGATTAATTCGTGTGGGGTAAGACCCGTGCCCTCATGTATAGATGTATTGTAGGAAAACAAAGCAAAACGCAACCATACGTCCCAGTTCGCTCTCTCACAATACATTTTTAGATACTGAATTAGCACATGATGGCTTCTTTCTAATGATCCTAGCGATTGCGGGTGAAAGGCGGTAGATTTTATTTGCTTGATTTTAAAAATGCGACAAAAGTTAGCCATGATATCACTAATGAAATTACTCCCCTGATCTGAATGAATTGCCTTGGGGCATCCGAATCTAGTTATAAAATTCTCGGCTAGAGCCAAAGCAATTGTAGTGGACTCAATGTTAATTAAAGGAATGCCGTCAGCATATTTTGTTAAATTATCCTGAATGGTCAGAATATATTTATTCCCTTTTTTCGTAGTAGGTAAAGGACCCACAATATCGATTTCGACTTTATCGAATGCTTGAGTCGGAGTATCCGTTATTTTCATTGGCTGTTTAGTTTTTAATCGCATCAGTTTTGCTTTTTTACATTCGTCGCAATTTTTAACGTATTCCCTAACTTGTTCTTGTAGATTGGGCCAATAAAAATCTTGCCTAATTCTTCCGTATGTTTTACTACACCCTTTATGCCCTCCCACGACCGCCGAGTGGTACTCTGCAATTATTTTGGGCCGATCCTCTTCCCGTGGTATTTCTATTTCACCGTAGCAAATTGTTATTTTATAATCTCTCTGTCCGAATATTTGTCTTAATTATTGTTCAATAGAATCCCATTTTATTTGATTCATACCGTTTCCTATACGCGAGATACTAACGGAACGTATTTTTAAATAGTCCATCGCGTTTTTTAATCCTCGAAGAGCTTTTGAAACGTGAGTAATGAATGGTTTTGAATCGAATGTTTCTTTTATGATTAAATTAAAAACACATTGATAATCATATTTATAAACAAGCACATTTCCATCTTGAAGGTCCTCGGCAGACTCGCGCTTTAAATCTTCATATTTAAACCGATTTCCTTCTATTAACTCCCTATTCGTTTCAGTCGTAAGCTTGCAATCTGCAGGGATAAACTGCACTAGATGATCGTTTCTCATATACAGTTTATCTTTGCAAACTTTTAAGCATGACATCACCGAATTTCGGGATAATAGTTTATCCTTGCCAAGAGGCTCCTGTGAACCATTTATCGATGGTAACTGGGTCTCATTTAAAAGGGGTGATTGTTCTGTATTATCTGGGGTAGGTTCGATTTCTTCTAGAGGATAACACCGGTGATGGGGAATGACAACTTCCATTTCACTGTCCATAATAAATTGTCGCTTGAATTTACAATTATCACATTTCTGATAAATGATATCCTTTATTCTACGAGCCGATTTATCTTGAGAAAAAATATTAAACTTTTCTTTTTCAACATCTACTATGCTTTGAGAGGTAAGGGTACAAGGTTGTTCGTTCATGGAATAAGGAGTGACCTTCAAAAAAATTTCGGTTTCGTTTTCGTCAGTAACTGTATCCACTGAATTAAATTCTTGATCCTTCGTATAATAATTCTGTCTGACCTCCGCGACTTCGCTCAGTTCGTCACAACTTATACCTTTCTTTCGACCAACCGATTCTGAAAACTGCCAACCTCCCGGGTAAACCACCGGAATGGCTTCAGGATCGACCATTTGGGTCTCACTCTCATCATCGAAGTTCTCTCCTTCACTGGCTGTTTCGAACTGATCTTCGTCGCTGGTGTCAGGTGATTCAGAATTTTTCAAAATTGTACAAACCTTTTTATTTATGTTATGCTGATTTCTCTGAGAAAAGTCAGTCTCATTGCCCAAAAATCCTTCTCCAATTATACAATTAATTCTTTTACAATCTGTACATTCGTCATTGTCACTGTAAGGAGAGCACAACGCGGATGGTTGATCCTGCAGTATCAACACCCTGCGACTGAGCTCGATGGATGAGTCTAAGGGATCAAGGTCATCATTACGTGGGGGATCAAAATTCACATCAAAATTTGTCTGTTCCTCCTCCATCGGATTTCGCGATAATGCGTCAGAATTTGTATTTGCGCTACCCTTTTTGTATACTACGTCATATTCATATTCGCTTAACCTTAACCGCCATCTTAATAATTTTGAACCCGGATTTTTTATGTTGTGCATCCAAACTAGGGGTCTGTGGTCGGTTATAAGTATAAATTTTCGGCCGAATAAATAAGGTCGAAAGTTCTCAACACTAAATATAATCGCGAGGAGCTCTTTTTCTATAGTTGAATAATTAACCTCGGTATCACTCAACGTTCGTGAGGCATATGCTACTGGTAAATCCCCTCCTATAGGTCCCTGACTCAAAATCCCTCCTATTCCATAATTTGAAGCATCGCATGACACCACAAAAGGTTCGGAAAAATCAGGATAACACAAAAGGGGTTGCTCACACAGTATATTTTTCAATTGATCAAAAGCCCCTTGCTGCGATTCAGTCCAATTAAAACGAACCCCTTTTTTCAACAGGTAGCTTAATGGCTTTGCTATTGTTGAAAAATTCATAATAAATCGACGGTAATAGCCAACGAGTCCCAAAAATTGTTTAATGTTTTTAGTATTTTTTGGCCTCGGAAATTTACGTACTGCCTCAACCTTTTTGTGATCCGGACGAACCCCATCGCGCGATATAATGTGGCCCAGGTATGCAACTTCCTTCCGCAATAATTTGCATTTATCAGGTTGCAGAGTGAGTCCTGCTGCTTTTAGACGGGCAAGCAGCTTTCTCAGCTTCCGGGTATGCTCTTCCAGGGAGTTTGCATAGATGACTATGTCATCCATGTAAACAAATAGTTCCACCCCCTGGAGACCAGACAAAACTCTATCCATGAGCCTTTGAAACGTGGCGGGGGCATTCTTCAACCCAAACGGCATCCTATTAAATTGATAGTGGCCATAAGGGGTAGAGAAAGCCGTTTTAGCCTTGGAGTCACGGTTCATTTTTATCTGGTGAAAGCCAGAAGCGAGGTCAAGTACAGAAAAGTATTTGGCTCCGCCCAGCTGATCCAATATGTGGGTTATATTGGGTAAGGGGTAAGCGTCGCCAATAGTCTTCTCATTCAACTTTCGATAGTCAATGACCATTCGCCATTTTTTATTTCCCTGCGAATCGGCCTTTTTAGGTACGATCCACACAGGGGAATTATTAGGAGAGTCTGAATCTTCTATGATTTTGGATTGCAATAATTCTTTAGTTTGATTCAAAATCTCCTCATTTAACGCTTGAGCCGGCCGATATTGCCTCTCGAACGTTGGAGTTTCATCAGTTGTATGAATTTCGTGTTGCAAAACTTCAGTGGCTTCCAGAACATCCCCCTCTAGTTTTACCTGATAGGAATATTCGGCGAAAGGACCGAGTAAACTTGCTTTTTCTTCATCATTCAAATTTTAAAAATTAAATGACTTTATCACTCTAGAAAATCTCTCACCAATTTCTTTATCCTTTTCATTCTTGGTTGTCCCCTCAGCATTTCTTTGTGCTGCAGGGACAACTTCGAACTCTTGAAGCTCTGCAGGAAGCACGGTCAGTTCAATGTCATGGAGGGTGGAATTGGTAGCAAACACCTTTACTACTCCATTTTGCGGTCTTACTAAATTTTCACCTAAAAAT
>CAKNYM010049566.1:29188-51839 GCA_932195095.1 Andricus curvator
TGATTAAATTATTGGAATAAACCCGGGAATTTTTAAAATAAAAGATGTAAAATATTTATAGTTGAAACAAAAAATATATATATTGTCGAACTTTAAACAAAATTAGGCAAATCCGGATTACAAGTTCAAATCTAATATTCAAAAAGGGAGCCTGAGTAGGATAACGAACCGAACTCTAGGCTGTCGAGAATTGATCTACTTTGCTCTGATCTGTATCACCCAGCATCCACCCTCGTCTTCATCGTGGTCCCATGACCTCAAGCTCGCTGCTCCCACTCCTTACATAGTCGTAAACTGACTCACACACACACACACACTTATCTCACGCATAGTTTTTCCCATAGCTCTACATGCTGATTCATGTGAGATGGAACTCACCATCTGCACGTGATTTCTTCGAAAACCTAGATTTGAAACTACGTCGCCCCAAAAGTCGTAGTACTTGAGCCTGTCGCCAGTTTATATAAACATTCGCATTCGCGGTCCCTAACGTCCGGATATTGCCTTTCAAATTAACCTTAGTATATACAAAGATCACTTATAATCTAAAGCGCTCATAACCGACTTTGATACATGAAAGAATGCAGATATTTCAATATAAAAAACTTTCAGTCATTCGTGTGCTTAAAATTGATTACATCTAACATAAATTTATTACATCTTTTCTTAAATCGGAACATTAAGTTCTCGCTACGTGACAAGAAACACATTTTTTGCAACACCCACCTCGAAAGTACTCCGTTCCATGCAGCTAAATTATATGCAAAGTGACTCATTGAGGATAACAATGCGGGAATGATATTGGCGCATGCGCAGTTCGATTCTTATATACTTTCCACATCAGCGGAATGTACGCGCATGCGCACTTTGCAGATGAGCAACTTTCCGCATCGCGACAATTCGGGGCCAACGTAGCAAAAGCAGCGCTCAGTGTCCAAGCGAACAGCCGATGACAGGTGCGAGGTTAAAGTCGACGTGTTTAGAGTGCAAGTGAAATTTTCCTTCTCATTGTCAAAAGAAGATGGACTTAAATAAAGATTCGAATCAAATAGTATATTAGTTATTTTCATATATTTCGATTTAATTTAATTAAAATTTCGTATTTTTAGAATTTGTTTTCGTTCCGCTGAGGGTTTCACCGCTTACCCCTCCCCTGCAACTGTAAATATTCTTCCTTTGTCTTTCTCTTAGTACAACTTTCTCGGAAGGTTGTTGCAAAAAATAGCGTGTGATACACGTGCGCACAGGCAATTGCTGACTCGTGTGATTTCAGCATTCGCCTTCAGCTCTTCGCACTCGTCCTCGTTTTCGCACTCGCTTCGCTCGTGCGCTAACCTCCGACTCGTGCTTCGAGCCTCCGGCTCATGCTGACAAATTTACACTCGTTGGCAATCGCCTATTTTGCGCACTTGTATCACAAATAGCTATTCTCAACACTCGTATATTTTCAAAAGTGTTCTCAGAATAATATCAATAATTAATGTTTAATCGGGCGACTTTTACTGACCTATTACTTTCGTAGCATATGAGAGTTGATTTATCTCTTAAAATTCTACGTCTTATAATCGATTATTTTAGTCCGAGACCGCTCAAATATCAGTCAAAATCTTAAAATTAGAATTTTTTCATGTAAATTTATCGCATCTGTGCAAATTGAATTTCTCCCGCACTAGCAGGTGCTGCACTCTTTGTGCAGAAACGAGCGAGATTTAGTCGCTCGTAACATGCGGTCTCCTTGTAGTACTTCGTGGTTCAGGGTTCAGATAGCCACGTTCCGTGGTTAGACAAGCGCACGAAGGAATAGTAAGGAGTAGTATCCCTGTAAGTGGGGAGTGGGACCAGCGACGTCCAAGAATTCGTTAATGCTGGCCACGAATGAAAACTCGTATGCACGGTGGTGCACATGCGCACTGGCGGTTGCCATGCCAACGATGTCAACACGTGTTTGAAGTTTCGAACTTGTGTTTTGTTTTGAACATTTCTGTGCTGCCGGTTTAGTAAAATAAAATTGTGAATGTGAATGTTTCAATAAAATTTAAAGAGTACATATAAAATATAAAAATTTTGCACATATTAACGTACAATATTTTGTTCACTGAAATTAACTTTATCCCTTACTTACGTAATCCATAAATGATTATAATAATGTTATTGTAGTACTTACACTTTCTACATCCTTTTCGTATTTTTGATGCCATTTTCCTTCTCGATTTTAATTCAGGAACGTGATATACACCCAACAAAATAAAAACACAAACGAACATAACCTACATATGCATCGAGATGTCAAATATAATGTAGGGGAGTGGGTATAACACGTGACTGCGAAAACAGCTCTGCGCATGTGCACCACCGTGCATACGAGTTTTCATTCGTGGCAAGCATTAACGAATTCTTGGACGTCGCTTGTCCCACCTCTGCTCACCAAACACATAGGGTGATACCACTCCTTACTATTCCTTCGTGGACAAGCGTCTCCATACGTTGTCTTTTGTGATGATTGCACCTGTGCGCTCATCTTATTATCGGAGAGCGAACATACTAAAAGCGTATCCGCAAACCAGCCTTTCACCCTCCCAGTAAACACGAGGATATCTTAAAGAGCTCTTTACGACATCTTCTTGAAGATGAACGACATCTTTGAAGATATCCCATAACGAAGCTTTAAAGAGTCTTTAAGGTTTAGCTATTACCATCGTAAAGAGCTCTTCGGGATATCGTAACGATGTCTTTAAGATAGAAATAAGAAAAAATAACGAAAAGATAAGACGTCTTGAAGATATCGTTATTTTACATGCAGCTGGGGGGTTATTATTTTCTAAATGTCTAATATATAAATGACTTTAAATTAAAAAACTTGCAATTTCCGTGTTTTCTATACACAGAAGTGCCTGTTTTTTAATTTAAAGTCATTTATATGTATATATATGTATATATATATATATATATATATATATAATATATAATCATTTTTTGAGAACATGAAAGAGCTAGAAAGAGGTATTAGAGGTTAGAAACACGAAGTGCTGGATAAATCACTTTTAATATTTAGAAAATTTATACAACTTTGATACTATTTAAAACATTTTCTTTATTATTAATAATAACTGAAGATCTATTTGACTGATGTTGCAATAAAAGAGCTACGTTATTACAATCATTCTTCAATATTCTACGCAAACGATTTGCTTGTTGCCTCTTAGAGAGGTTAGAAAATTCTTTCCGATTACTCATCCCTGCCGATGAAACAGCACTGAAAAAGCACTGGCGAACGGCACTGGGCCGCCAGTGCTTTTTCAGTGACTGTTTCTGCTGATTTCGGCACCTAAACCGCACTGAGGGTGATGCGACGGTCATATAATGGTTCTATTGTATTCGTCACGTACCGGACAGGCAGAGTGGTTTACAGCAGTTGGCCCCTACCAACCCGAATCCCTTTTTAAAATTTTCTTCAAATTATTAACACTTTTTTTTAATTTATGAATTTTCTCATTATATATATTTTATACTTATAAATTATATACTAATATACTATTCTGAAGTTGAATTCGAAAATGTTGTCTGTTTTGGCGTATCTCATTCCATTTACGAGATACATTATGTTCATTCGAATTTTAAACTTTTCAAAAAAAAAGTTAGATATCTGAAATCATCGAAACCCGTAAATTCTGAATTTCTAACTTTCGCAAAGGTGATTTCAAAATTTCACAAATTTTAATTTTGCATTTTTAATCCCTTTCAGCTGGTCTACTTGGTAGCCTATTCGCAGGTATAAAGGGAACTTCTGCAGGCATTTAAAACTGTATTCTGAGTAGCTTTAAACGAGCAGCACTGAAACGGCACTGGGCAGTGCTTTTTGAGTGCTTTTTCAGTGCTGTTCCATCGGCAGGGATAGCAATTTTAAATAGGTTAGAAATAAAAAGCGTGTCAGATACTTGCCAAAAACAGCTCTCTAGCTTCAGGAAATATAAGTCTTGATATAAATTAATATATAAATATATATAATTATTTATCAATTCTCCATATCGTACACCCGCCTCCTGCAACGCGCCTTTTTTTCTTTAAAAAATGTATCGTTAACGATATCTTCAAAGATGTCGTTAAATTATCTCTGAAAATACAGCCCGCGCTTTTCTAAAAGTTTTGTTAAAGACATCAAAAGACGTCTTTAAGAAACAAGTTTAAGATATCATTGAAAAACTTCTTGAAGATGTCGTAAAGATATCATTTGGTAATTTCTGTAAGAGCTCCTGCGAACGATAAAAATAACGATATCTTAAAGTTATCTTGTGTTTACTGGGCTTCTACACGTTAGTCATTCTTTTCTGGTCACGTGGCAAATTCAAATCTAAACTGAAATCGAACTTTAATAAACTAGATTAATATGGCAGAATTGTAGATCCAATAAGGAGACTTTAGAATAAAATTAATGATAAGAATTTCTATTTCATGAGACAGCGAGCCTAGGTCTGGGTTATTTTATAATCTTGAAACGTTCTTAAAATGCACTTGAACTCAAAAACTAGTCTCGCCTCATAAATAATTAGCTTTAAGATTTATTTTACAGCTCTACAAATCGTCAAGAAACTTAGAGGAAAAGTCTCACGTTTTATGTTATTATTTTAGTTATAAATATCACTTTATTACAAGGGCTAGAAAGTATATACAGAACTCGAAAGATAGCTAGACAGTAAAAGTAAATTATAGTGATTTATATTTTAGATAACTACGCTCGAGAGAAAATCACTTTAGTATTAATTACCAATTTCTGTTCTAAGTCTGAGAACCATTTTTACGACTAGATATATTAGAGTCAAACATTTCTCCCTTTTTTGAAATATCACATAAAAATTCGAAGGCATTCGTTATTTAATTCCCAGAGTAAATTGAAAACAAACTTTTGACATTTTAATAGCCGAACTAAAGAAAACCATACTCTAGAATGTCTCCTCTGAATTTGAAATTTGATATGCTAATAACAATAAAAGACCCAAAAGTCTCGGCGACGGGGCATGTGTGAAAAGGCTAGCTAGACCTCAAGTTCAAGTACGGTATAATTTATGTGACAGGGTGATATGACTGCACTCTCCTTGATGGGGTGCGTTGGCTCGAGAAAAGCGCCAAGAAGGGGCCGTAAGTCGATCCGCCTACGCAACCAAAATTGGGGAAACCACGAACCAATTAAACGGTCAAAACTAATTCTGGGGGATGATTTCCACCAATGGATTCATAAGTAAACGCCCAAGAGTCCCGGGTTCTAGGGTAGGAAAATCTTCAGAGAGGTCCCGAGAACAGCTTTTTCACACATGATCGTCAGATTGATTTGCATCCTTCTTTTGGGAAGTTCGTTTTCCTAACGCAAAGCTTAAACTCGGTCTCGGACTTAGTCAATTTTCGAGTTCTTCTTGTAAACCTACTTCAATAAATGTTACCTGGCTGAGTTAATTTTGTTCTCGTAAATTCACCCGATTTCTTATTCTCATAAGACGGCGATTAGAAGATTTAATTAAAACCGCGCAAAATAATCGATCAAGGAATTTAGTTTCAAATGAATTCCCAGAATGCGCTCAAGTCAGGTCGTGACACTTTGGTAACGTTGGTAACCAATATGGAGATCGTCGTACGCGACGCGGCTTGAACGTATTTTGTACCCCCAAGGCCCCCCAGTGATGTCAATGTTGGCGCCTTTTGCTACTGCGCTTGCGTTCGAGCCCCGCACTGTTTGGCCGCAGTTGGCGCGCAATTCAAAATTTGAATTGAAAACAATTCTTGTAATTTAAATAAATAATTATTGGAAAATGCACAAGAATGTATATAAATTGTACAACTTCTGATTTTAGACAGAAAAAAAATTTATAACACATATATTTTTAAAATAACAGTTTATTTTCTTTGACTTCCAAAGAATAACTTATATTTCACAAAAAAATTAATTTCAGAAGTCTAAAATCAGAAGTTGTACAATTTATATACATTTTTGTACATTTTTCAATTATTATTTATTTAAATTACAAGAACTGTTTTTAATTCAAATTTTGAATTGCGCGCTAACTGCGGCCAACCAGTGCGCGGCCTAAAAGCAAGCGCAGTAGCAAAAGGCGCCAACATGTGTTACGTCCTGGGCCTGCCCTGGCCCTCTGCTGTAGAGTTGCCGAGTTTCCGTAAACGGCGCCAAATTTGAATGTCGATATTTAAACGTCTTTAAATAATAAAGACTATTATTGTTCTTTGCTGCTAAAAACGTTAAAACGTTAGCCTGAAAATTGGGATGAAAAGGTTCTATTCAGAAATATAAACAATGAGAAATTGTAGTAAAATTATTATCGTTTTAATTGTTTGCTCAATTCAATGTAAATTAGGTCACGCACTCTCACAAAAAAAGGTATTTATAATTTTCAAAACGTGTAAAATTTTCGTTTTGTAAGTCCCGAAAAAAATTCGTATAGTAACCGAACCGATGGAAGCTCGAGAAAATCTGCACAGCTTTGCTGAGCGTTACCCCTTTATATAAACTCGTTCATACCCGAGAAACCCTTATTTGTCTTTTTACGACTCGCAGGCACGTGGAAGTTAGTCTAGGAATGTGTCATAATTTTTTGCTGACGAGGGGCGCCTACGCAAAGTACCAAATTAACCCTGCTGAACACGTGTTGGATGACATTATTCGGCTATTAACCTTACAAGATTTTATGGCTTCCCTTTTTGGGTCTGTTTCTTTGCGCTCTTACGACGTATCTAAGCAATCCCTAAATTCGTCCTAGAATTCCTAATGAATGACTCTGAATGATTCTTCGCCATGAAACATAGAGTCACGCAAGAACGAAAATTGCATTCCGTCACAATTGGCATCACTGAGGCCCCCAAGTGGCGAGACCATAGTTTTTAGTTTGTTGGATGTTGGATCTATCTCATCCATCATCCATGGCTTGCCATTTGCCACCACTTGCCACAGCTTGCCATGGCTGGTACTTATACGAAGAAAATGAAAATTATTTAAAAATACAATTTCGGGTGTAGAATAGTTCACAAAATCGTGAAAAACACACAATATGCTTTAATTAAAAAGGTGTTTAAAGTAATAAAGCAATTAACAAAAAAAGACTAAACATAGTGAAAAGGTCGGTTTTCGAGGTTATATGTTTTCTATCATTATAAGTATTTTATTTTTTAACATAATATAATTATGATTTTAATATTACATTATAGGTAGGAAAATTTAGACACATTGGTAAAAAAAGTTATAGTTGCATATTATTGTTTGCATTATCAAAAATTCTTTTTTCTGGAATGCGGAAATATTTTGAAAATCAAATAAAAATTGAAGTATTTCTGATTCTTTTTTTTGTGCATAACACTTGAGAAAATCCTTGTGCTATTTTCGGACAGTATGTATACTCGTACAAGTCCTCGAAGATTTTTAAACTGGATATCCCTGACTATAAGGGACTATCAATATTCACTGACTCAAGGATTTCCTCGAAGAATCTGAAAATCCTCGCAGATTTTCTTGTGTAAATCCTGTCTGAAAATAACACAACGATGTTTTCAATAGGATAGGTTCACTGAAATTTGGTGAGCGTAGCAGAAATATTTTCGGTGAGCCTCCGAAAAAAAGATATGCGAGAGTTCGCATATGACATCTAAATCTTGAATAGGTGATAATTCTAAATGCGAAACAAGAGATTTCGCGTTCAATGCGTGTTAATGGGACAGTTTGGATATATTTTAATGCTATTGAATGCGATTTTGCATCTTAGTATTGAATATCGTATGCAAAGTTCAGTACTTTTGAATACTTTTCAATCCGACTTTTTTTGTAGAGAAAAGAAAAAATGCACTGAGCTATTATCATTCAATTTTAAAATCGTTTTTTTCGTCATTCAATATGTATTAAAAAAAATGTGCGCAAGTTCCGAATGTGACGTCAAATTTCTCGTGTAAGCGCATTGGTATTTTTCAAAATAAAAAGGTCTATTGCATATACATAATTTGTTTTTGAACAGGTAGTAAAAATGGACGAAATGAACGTGATAGAAGAAAGGCAAAAAATTATTGACAGAGCTCCTTTCTGCAAAATGAAAATTGACGACTCCAGCGTACTGGACACAGTGGTTGGCAGAACAATTTGTGGTAAATGTTACAAATCTCGAAAGTTTTTTTGTTATACGTGCTACACACCTGTCATCGATCAAAAATACATCCCGCGGGTTAAGGTAACTTTTAAATTAATTTATAATTCATATACATTTTTTATTAGTCAATAATTGCATTTTTATTTGAGCCTTTTATGTATTTGATGATGTTATACCAGTTAAAATAATAAAATAGTTTTTTTTCAATTTATATAGATACTAAATATATTACATTCGAGGGGTTCACAACTCGACCGATGGAGTGTACACTGACTTCAAGTGATTTCAGTGACTTCATGTGAATTCAAGTGACTTTAGCGAAGTTGTACACTTGACTTCACGAGTTGTTAACCCCTCGATTACATTAGATATCTCAACTCTTGGTGATCTAGTAGTGTATTCTGAAATTTTTAAATTATGAATTGTTTAATTTTCAAGTCTAACAAATTATTAATTTTTTAAATGAAAAGTAATCGAATCTCTTGAACGTTCGAGATATTTCTCGGGAATTGAAAAACAGACCTTTAATATTTTATTGATCGATGAAAACAGTATAAACAGTCGCTATAATTTTGACATCTGTAGCAAATTTTTGTAATAATTTAAGATTGAATTGAAAAGGTAACAGAAGATATTAAAACACTTTCTTTTTTTTTTAAACGCAAGAGCATTTTGTTAATGCACAATGCAAATTTTTGCAGCTGTTTGCATTCCTTCCGGAAGAATGTATTTTTCACTTCTCTCTACCTTCCATACTATGTTTTGAGGATAAAAATCTTCTGTGGGGTCATTATACGCGTATTTTAGTAATTACGACCCCCCCCCCCTGATGCAGGATATGTCTTCCAATGTTATTAGCATGGAGAATAATACTTTGAATGCCTCCCCCACACCCCTGAACGTATAACGTATTTGGTGAATGACCCCTGTATTATACAAATTATGAACATTAATATATCTAAAATAAAAAATGTAGCTTCATTTTAAGGATATTATTTACATGCTTGCAGTTGCCAATAAAAATTGACATTATAAAAGACCCCCGAGAGATAGACGGAAAAAGTACCGCCGTCCATGCTGCGGTATTAGCACCACAAGATGTAAAAATCTACATTTATCCAGACTTTCCTGTCTTATCAAAAAATGAAAAGGTACTAAGTTAATAATACCATTATGATAAATAATAAGTTAAAATTGAAGAGGAGTTTAAATAATGCCATATATTAGATAGTTCTCATATTTCCCAGCAAAACTGCAACGAACATTGAAGCCCTTTTCAAAAAAGATGGAAATCAGGAAGAAAACGATTCGATAATTATGACTGATCTTCCGGTGACAAGAGCTATTTTCATAGACAGTACATGGCACCAGACCAAGTCAATCTACAAAGAACAGAAGCTTCGAGGTATGTATATTAATCAATAAGGAACAACGAATTTCCGAGTGCTAAGTTTTCAATAGTTGCGGTTTTTGGCAATTTTTACCTTTCTGTCCTTGTTTCACTTAGTGAGGTAATAATTACTTAAAGTTAACAGAAAAGTTGTTTAAACAATTTAATATTGTTTATAACTATCTTTTCTCAGATAAGTGCTAGAAAGTGGCGGTTTTTTCTGAAATCTTTCACTTTGCATCGCCTTTTTATTTATGAACAAGTAATAAGTCAACCACAACAAAAATTATTTTTCGAAAGGTATTGTTGTTTTAAGTGAATTATTTTTGCTCTTTTCCAAATCCTTAAAAAAATTAATTCAAAGAAAAAAAAAACTATTTTACACAAGAGGCAAAAACAAAGAATAGAATACTTAGGAATAGGTGGAAGTACTAGGTCTTTAGATGACTTGTAAAAGTTTTTTTTTTTGGATTACAACAAGAAGTTTATTGCAAAGCGTAAAAGAAAAACTTAGAATTGCAAATCTCTAATGTTTATATATTAATTGTTAGTAATTAAGCAGGCGAAGCAAAGTGAAAGATTTTAGAAAAAACCGCCACTTTCTAGCACTTATCTAAGAAAAGATAGTTATAAACAATATTAAATTGTTTAAACAACTTTTCTGTTAACTTTAATTAATTATTACCTCACTAAGTGAAAAAAGGACAGAAAGGTAAAAATTGCCGTAAAACTGTAACTATCAGGCGCAATCGATATAGATGAAGATAGTCTTAGTCATAAACAATAATAATTTGTTTAAACAATTATTTTTGCTAAATCTAATTAATTATCAAGTCACGCCTAATAAAAAATAAACAAACAGTTGAAAATTTCAGAAAAACCCGCAACATTCTACCGATTAAGCAAAGAGAATATTATCAAAAAAGATAATAAATTGTTTAAACAATTATTTTGTTAATTTGAATTCATTATTACTTCACTCCAAATGAAAATTAAACAAAAAGCCAGAAATTTAAAAAAAACCGCATCTTTCTAGCATTATTCAATTATAATATTATTGATAAGTATAATCAATTGTTTAAACAATTATTTTGTTAACTTGAATTTATTATTACTTCACTACAGATGAAAATTGGACAAAAAGCCAGAAATTTAAAAATAATCCGCATCTTTCTAGGATTATTCAAATATAATATTATTAATAATTATGATAAATTGTTTAAACAATCACTATTGTTAACATTGATGAACTATCACTTCCCTCTAATTGAAAATTGGACAACAAATGGAAAATTTGTGAAAAAACCGCGTCTTTCTAACTCCATTCTATGAGAAAATTGCTAAAAACAATAATAAATTGTTTAAACAATTCATGAAAATATCTAATTTTCAGTATAAAGTAATATTTTATGTATTAGAAACAATTCGCATTAAAAAAACCACAAAAAAATTATAATTAGCGCCAAAAACTCGCAAAAACCCATTTTTTCACTTATGGGGTTTCTTTGGGACCCTATAAAACAGACTTATGATGTTGCTTTTTGAAATGTGATATTTTATTCGTATTCTATGGCTAATTGTGAAGAGAAATGTTGAGTTTCAACTCGATTGAGATAATATTGAGGATTCTGAATAAGATTTACAAAAACGTCTTTTTTTCTTATGGAAAATACATGTTAAACTTCATGGGGCTTGCGTCACCCCTAAATATCATTTTTTTTTTTTTCAAAACAAAAAAAAATGGATTTATTTTTGGGTGGATTCGAACAAATTTGGGGGGTGTCCCGATAATAATTAAAAAAAAAAAATTTTCCAATGCATTTTTGGACCACCCTACTAGCCACTCATGTAAATTATTGATATCTGGGAATACATCTTTGGGATTTCACGCAGTATTTCGAAAAAGGAATAAGCCTTGCGTTTAATTTTTTGAAACACCTCAGTGTAAATCCACGCGGCTAGGGCTCGCCCCCCCCCCTCATGTAGACCAACTTTGCCTTTCATCTCCCCCCCCCCCTCTAAAGAAACCACGTGGTTTATGGAAGCTTGTATGAGTAAAACTTGTTAAATTACCGAAAAAATTAATCATAATCACATCATTAGTGACGTTTAGTTTATTAATTTAATTATTCAGTAGGCATATATGAAGATATTCAATCGCTCCATTTGTTTTTGTTGACTAATAACTTAAATTTCAAAACCATCTTTTTATCATAACAGATTTACCTTGTGTCGTACTACGATCCCGGATTTCTCAATTTTGGAGACATCAAAAGAAGAGTCCTCGATGGTACTTAGCTACGGTAGAGGCGATTCATCAGTTCCTGATTGAGTTTCATACAAGTGCATTTGAAAGTTACAAAGATAATAGATTACAGATCAAAGATGGAGATTTACAGTTATCCGAATTTTGTCGAGAGTATGATGGACAATACGACAATCTACTTTACTTTTTTAAGTATATGTACGAAAAGATACATAGTATCTATGACCACGAAAAACTGAAGGCGTACAAGAGACCTTTAATATAATTTGCTTTCTTAACATTTTTTGTTGTGATTGATCTAAGTGAATTTTTATAATAAAAGTTTAAATCGTTGACAATGTTTATTGCCTTTATTTCGCCTTTGTTTCGTCGCTTCTGAATAATTTACATTTTTTATTAAAGAAATAATTGCGAGGCCCCTTTTCCACCAACGGACTCAATTCTTAATCCACTAAGTATAAAATCCGGAGTTGTTTATATGAAATGGTATTAATTTTTGATTTAACATTTTTATATTATTTTTTATTAAGTATTTTAAAGTAATTTCGTAAATATTCTTATTTCGCCTCTTTCAAAGTTTTTTTGTCATTCATATGGCCGAATTCAGTTCGAATCGGGCAGGCAGTCCATGCCCAAGTCACATAATCATTTGCCACTCAAATATGTTGTTTTTCAAAGGGAATAAGACGAAACGTATCTTACCCATTTTCTTAACAACAACAAAATTTGACAAAGTTATGAGTATTTGAATTAAAAAAATTGAAAACGTGGATTATCAAAAAATGGTTAACACTTTTGTTAAAGTATGCTATTTTTCATTTTAATGTATGTATTTATTTTCTTTCCTAATGTAAAGAGTAAATTAATATATATTCCATGATAGTCTGCCCTGTGCCCGCGCTTCGAAGAGAAGAGAAATTTTTTTTGTCTGAAAAGCAAAAATTCACGTTTCTTGCCAAAAGATATAAAAGGTATGAAAAAATTCAGAGATACAAAATTGTTTCTCTAAAAAAGTTATAGATAAATGTCTCTTGACACTTTTTCCTATCTCGCATTATTTTCGAGTTTTAAAAAAAAAATGTATAAAATTCTGTAAGATTTATTTTTTTCTCGGCAATACAATTTTATGGTGTAATAAAAAACCATAAAGGACTTAATTTAACAGTTTTAATAACGTGCTTGTAAAATAATAATAGAGTTGAAAAGAAGGGAGAGCAGATTATTTCAAAAATACCGAGTTTGATGAAAGAGTTGTATAATCTGATAAATTATATGTTCTTTGATTTTTACGACACCATGAAATTGTATTGTTGAGCAAAAATAAATTTCAAATGAGTTATTAAATATTTTCGCAAAAATCTGGAAAATAAAGCGAGATAGAACAAAGTGCCAGAGACATTTTTCTAGAACTTTTTTAGAGAAAACATTTTTTTTCTTTTGACTTTTTTGGTATCTTGTGTCGTTTTGGCAAGAAATGTGGATTTTAGTTTTTTAGACCAAAAAAAATCTCTCTTTTCTCCAAGGCGCGGGCACAGCTAGGAGACTATCATAGAATATACTTTTTATATTAGGGCCGCCATTTCGTCAATTTTAAACTTTACAAATTTTTCAGTAGATTTCGAAATAAGACGAGAAATAAGGAAGATAAGAAAAAGATAAGAAAATTCGTAGAATAAATATACCTTGTATACAAAACTACAATTATGTTATATTTAAATTATTTAGGAATTTTACTTTATTAATTAACAATTTTGATCACTATGACAATGGGAAAAATTTATTTGATAAATTTGGGAAAATATTTTAAATACAGACTTTGAAGTGATTAATTAACATTTGGATTTTACGATCTCTTTTCTATGAAGCTGTGTCTTTGTTTATTTTTTCGTGCTTAGGAAGGAAATGAGAGACTTGTCACAGTTTGCGTTGTGTCCTTGAACTTGAAAGTTGTTTTTAAAATCAGTGAATATTATTCAGAAGAATTAAATTTAATTTTGGTCCAATGTGATTAAGAATAATTTTTGAAAAAAGAGTTGTCATCTTTTATTGGATTCAAGGAAAAAAACAACAATAGGATAAGTTTTTATTATAGATTGAAATTGAAGCTTCCTTGATTTTGTTTTCATCAGATATTTCAAACTGATTGACAGTTAACAAATTCTCAAGATTGATTGATTGATATGTTAATGAAAGTAAAAAAAAATTAATTTTTTTTAAATTTTGGGATTGATTTTAAACAATTGAAAAATATCTAGAAAAGTTTCTTAGAAATATTAAAGATAAACAAATGTTAATAGTTCCTTAATAAGTAACTTCAAATTCATATCTACTTTTTAATTAATATTTAGCATAGCATACAAATATTCCCTATTAGTTTCCTATACAAATTTTACTGATGAGGAAGCCTAAATGTCCTCGAAACATGCTAGATCCTGGTAGTATAGAATAGACTGATAAACAATAAAGAAAGGAGAGCGAGGTGGTTTGGTTGTCTCTTTTCTTTTTTCTTCCTCTTTTTTCAATTGTCATATAACTGTCTCTAATGAGCCATTTACAATGTTATTTAGAAACATATTTATCTCATTACTCCTTTTGTGCAATTATGTTACACAAATTGTCTTTCTTAAGTAATTGTTTTTAAAAAACATACTTCTTTTTAAGACTTCTTCTGTAATTTTGTTGCAGAATTTGACTGTTTTAAGTTTATGTTTTTTAAATGTACTTTCATATATGCAGAATAGCAGTTTTCTATCAAAGTTATAAAGACGGTATTTTTTCGATAATTTTGAGTTGTTTAAACAATTATTACTTTTTGAAACCATTTTTTCTTCCTGTAAATCGTGAAAAGTCTCGACAAATCTTTCGGGATAAATGATATAAAGTTGATGAAGGTCAAGAGTATTACTTCTAGTTAAACATATTTGGTAATTATTTAAACAATTTTCATTTGTTTACATAATTTTTTCTCCTTAAAATTCAAAAAGTTATTATTTTCTGGAATTGATGATACAATTAACGGTTTTTTGAATGTAAAATCTTTCCCCTGTAAAGCGTGAAAAGTTATTATTTTCCGGAATTAATGACACAATTCATTAACGGATGTTGAGAGTAATAGTTTTCTTCTTAAGGATATTTAGCAATTTTTTAAACAACGTTCTTCACTGTAAATCGTGAAAAGTTATTTTTTTCTGCAATTAATTACACAATTAACGAATGTTGAGAGTGATATTTGTTTGTTCAAAATTATTCGCAAATATTTAAGGAATTATAACTGCTTTTATTTGCACATATGAAAGTGCATTAAAAAAAAGCATAAACTTAAAACAGTCAAATTGTGAAACAAAATTGCACAAGAAGGCTTTAAAAAAATACTTGGAGACTTGTCACTTATCGATTAAAAATAATTCATGTTGAAAAAATTCTGAAAAATACCGTCTTTGGCATAAATTTGATAGAAAACTGCTATTTTGCATTTGTTGGGCCATTTTCCGCGGGCACAATAAAAGGGTATTGGAGGGAGAACGAACTTAAAAGCTATTGGGTGGAAATTATTCCTTCAAAATTCCTTCAGAGGCGACTATACTTTAATTCACAAAAAGTTAAAAATAAGTACATACTTCTTTTTTCCATTTTTTCGAAAACCGAGATTTTCCCAATATTTAAACCCATGTTAATTTCAAAAGTCCAGGAGGCACGGGTTCACGTTGAAAAAAAAGATAGAAAAAAATGATAGATTTTCTTTTTCTGGAAAACGAAAAAATTAGGGGAGGTGGGGGGGGGGTCGATCACCAAAAATCGAAAGTCAAATTTTTATAGGTATAAATTTGGACCACCCTAACCAAAGATATATCTTTGCCCTAACCAAATATCTTTGCCCGCTTTGCCCTAACGTTATGTTGTCTCTGTAATGCGCACTGCAGGTGCGCATATGTAATGACAAAAGGACATTTTCCTGTTAGGACCTGCAAATATCTTCTAAAATGGATGCAGGATGCATCAAAACTTCATTCAAAACCAGAGTCTGTCAAAACATAGGGAGAATTGCAGCTTTGACTAGCTGAAAAATTGTATACTCACTATTTTACTCGGTGCAACGACGAAATGGACGAAATGAACCTGACAAATACAAAACGACAGAACTCAAAACCTAACCTCAAATTACGTGTATATTGGTTTATACACCAGGATACGCAGTATGAACACTTTTTTTACAACGCGAATTGTGAAAGTGATCAGCAAAAGTGTAAAAAAAATGGCTATAATTAATTTCCGAGCACTGTAAGTATTTAAAGGTTATTTAAAGTAAAAAAAGTTCAATATCAAATCAAGTGTTTGGACAAGTTTCTATTTTTTTGACATTTCCATTTGTTACTTTTCATTAGAAACTAATTTTATTAAAAAATTAGTATTATTATTTAAGCATTTTTGCTTCATCGCCAGCTAACTTGGTGTTTGATCAATTGTTTTTACCCGTAGTACTCGACGAAGTAAAGCTTGCTGGCGATTAAGTGAAAATACCTAAATAGTCTATACTGTTATTATAATACGAGTATTCCGTTTGTTGCCTTGAGTAAAAAACCAAAATATTCAAAGGTTATTTTTGTCTGTGCTATGGTGCTGACTTTGATAAACAATTTGAGCGATAAGTTTATACCTGCGTATATAATCGTGTGATTGAGGCAGACTTGTCAAAAATTTAGTATATTCTACTATTTTATGGTTATTAAATTTTTTGTATCTTTATTAAATTTATTTTCAAATTTAAATTACCTTTCCATTAAATTTGGAGAGAAAAATTGTACATATTTTTAAAAGAAGAGATTTAAAAGAGATAAAAATAATTTATTTATAAAATTGTCCGTAGTTTCACCGAAATTCGGTGCGTTTCAGCCTTTCCTTGAAAAATTAAGAAGACATTTTTCCATGGAACAGTACATAGAATACATGATACTTTTTTTTATGATTAACATTTTTTAAATAACAAGTTTTGCAGACTAATTTAAGAATAAGACAAAAAATGCAAGCATTTTAAATTAATACAGGGTGGACCTTAGATCGGGAAATCGAAGAATTTTTTATAGAGTGAAAACCCTCATGACATGAATATATTTCATGACCCGTAATTTAATAATTTAATCATTTTTACCTCCAATCACTGATGTGGATTCTTCTTCTTTTACAAGCTTAAATTATTAATTTGGCACGTTTAAAAAAAATCAGTTTTTAGTTCTATCTAATTCTAAAATTGTTTAACCCTCAAACGGTACACTCCAACCCAGCATACGTAAAAGGTACACTGGTGCGATTGGTTTTCTTGCAATATTTATATTAAATATTTAATATATTGAACATATAATAAACATGTAGCATATATTACGCATATTTAACATATATATTTAATATAAAAAATTTTTTACGCATATTTAACATATATATTTAATATAGTGGGTATAAGCCGCTGCAGCTGTGCCTGCGTAAATGCCAACAAATTAAAAAAATTTCCGGTGCGAATCCGCGCCAGTGTACCGTTTGAGGGTTAATAAATAAGGCGCGAGAATTAAAATCCATCAGTTTTAAAGGTATAGTGTTTGTGATTTGAGTATTCAGCATTTTAAACTGCAAAGTAATTTTTTTTTTAAATTTATCCTAAAATCGTTTATTGGTTTGAAATGTAAGTATTTTTCAGATTGAACAATTTGTATTTGAATAAAGTCAATGTTCAACAATATTCAAAATAAATTTGGAATGATTTCACAATTTTTTATTTGCAATTTTCAAATTTTTACAAAAATAAAAACTCGTTTCCGAGATATGGGTATGTTGAACACAAGGGAAAAAAGTTTGCTCGAAAAATTAATTCATCTCCGAGGAAATCGAGTTTTAAGGTACGAGGTGAATAAATAATTGTTCATAGGCTAGGCTTTGGTTTCAAAGTATTTTTTTTTGTTTTTAGGTTGCGAGCCCAAACCATTAAGTGCTACTAACTAAACAACTTTGAAACAAATAAGCAAGTTCATGCCTTTTACCAACATAACCAAATGAAATTATTCGTTGTTTTTTGTCTATGATAGTTTGCAGTAATGACTGTTATGGTTGCATGTGAAATACGACACAGTTCGGAGCTCGTGATATTTTTATAACAGATTGAAAAATAATCACTCTATAAATAAAAAAAACTTGTTTGAATAACAGTTTTGGATTATTGTTTCATGCATTTGTACACAATGACCTTCGACAGCTGATCAAAGGTTTAAAATGTGAATATTCACGTCGTACCGGAAGAGTTATACCGTCTGAATAAAATTGCAACCTATTTAAAAAAAGTATCAAATATAGGACAAATTCGATTCATGTGAACATTACATTGCTATATTTAAATTGAATGTTAGCTTTAATTTGGTATGTATTACATTGCGGGTCAGAATTTTGCATGCACCTCTTTTTTGATGATTGATTAAGCTCTTAATTTTAATTATGTTAGAGCTAAAAATTTATCTCTTTCAAGGGTTGAATGCTCTCAAAATACTGTATAAAATGTTTAAAGTTCCAGGATGAAGCCAATTTGTCTATTTTTAAAGTAGATATTGCAAAAATAGGGGTAATTTCAATTTTTTCTTAAATTTTAGGTAATATCCAAAATAATAAACATTTTGTGATGTTCTTAGGCTAATTTTAAAGCTATTTTCCACAGTAGTGCAAATTCTTAAGAGCATAAATCTAAAAAAAATGCCTATCACAGTTCAAGAACTTGAAGTTTTAACAAAAAAGTTAGAAAAATTTCAATATTCTTTGTGGTAAGAATAATATTTTTGAAAATTTATTAAACATACATAACCATAAAGTTTCCATAAAAGTTCCTCAAAATATATATTTATTTAATTTTGATTCTGATTTGCCTACAGATATGATGTTTTCAAATTTTTCCAACTTTTTTGTTACAATAAGCTCTTGAACTGTGATAGGAAAATTTTTTAGATTTATAATCATGCGCAGCTGCTATGCTGTAGAAAAGAAGCTTTAAGTGAGCCTAAGAATATGACAAAATGTTGGTTATTTCGGATATTACATAAAATTTAAGAAAACATTGAAATTTACACTATTATTGCAATATCTACTTAAAAAGTAGATAAGTTGGCTTCATCCTCGACGTATTTTATACATCACTTTGAGAGCATTCAACCCTTTAAAGAGAAAAAATGTTAGCTTTGACATAATTAAAATCAAAAGAACTTAATTAATCTTAAAAAAAAGGGATGAACGCAAAATTCTGACCGGTAGTTTATGTACTTTCCCCACTTGTTCATCATTTATCAATATTATGACTTTAAAAGTTTTTCTATCCACCTCGTACTGGTTTTCAATTAATTTTAAACGCTCTTAATTTAAAAGTGATTAATTTTGTATGTTGTGCACTCAGAATTGTTTAAATAAAATAAAAAAAATTGAAATTCTCCCATTTTTAATGATTTTATTTTGATTTGCCTTTGTGGTCATTTTCAATTTGAAATTGAACTGTTATGAAGATCTTAATTTTTTATTATCAAGTTTAGTCTTATGGTTTTTTCATAAACGAAATGCTGAATAGAAAAGGTAGCGTGTGAAAGGGGTAATTCATAAAATACGTGATACGTTTAGGGGGGGGGGGGCAGAAGTTCCTAAAAAATGTATCACGTATTTTGTGAATTTCCCCAAACAGATATTTGTGATAAGGTACGATTTGATTTTTGAACGCTTGATTTTTATGTAATAAAGAACAAGTCTTAATTTTTGACTTTTTTCCCTGAAAGGTCACATTTAACCATTTTTAGCTGTATTAAGGAGTTGAAAGTCTGAAACTTCATTTTTATACAAGAAGGTAAAAAAGTGCAACTTTTCTGCTACTTTTTTTTACGTGGAAAGAGGCTACTTTTTTACATGAAAGGACAATTTTGACATTTTTTCAACGCCTTGAAGCAGTTTCAAGCTTCGTATTATAAAATACATAATGTACCACAAGGATAACAAGGATCCGCAAGGCTGAAATTGGGGTATCCCCAGGATATCTATGGTACGTTTTTGGGATATTCAAATGCCCCAAGTAGGATATTAAAATTTGTATATATCCTACTTGGGCTATTTGAATATCCCAGAAACGTCCAATGGATATCCCAATTTCCACCTTGCGGGATATCCGGCGGGTATCCTGGATATTAAAATTGAAAAATCTTTTTTGTCAAAAAAAAAAGTGTTAAAACAATAATTATTTAATATTGTTACCCTATCAGGGGTTATTAGGCGTAAAATATAAAGAAAAACTTAGAGGGTTACGCCGACAGACTTTTGACCGGCGGCGGCGATTTGAGCAATTTTGATAGGCGGCGGGCGGTGCAACGGCGCGCCGCCTTCTTCGCTTCCCGGCGGCGGCGTGACGGTCTAGTTTAGTTTTTTTTTTTTTTTTTTTTTTTGAGCCAACGGATCACCCGGCGGAAATAAATCCGTCAAACTTTAGTATCAGAGTTAGTTTAATAATGTAAATAAAAATAATTGTGTTCCTTTCAACCTTCTGTATCAAATCATTTTCATTTTTCAGCGAGAATACAGTGTATGCATGAAGAAGAATCGTGTCCACAAAAACCTTGGGCGAAATAAAAGAAAAAAGTCATGCCTTTTGAAAAGAGAGAAGTACTTAAGGAGGAGGACTTGAGCGATGAAGATTTCGACAAACCTCGAAGAAGTTCTCTCCAAGTAAATTTGAGTTACATATCAAATGTAACCGATTCAGGTCACGGTTCATCTAGAAGAATCAATGAAACTGTAACCGATCTTCAAAACACAAAAACTCTTCCAGTGACTGGAACGAGGAGAACTAGAAAGAATCTTCCTTCCAAAGAATCAGGACCTTTGAAGAAAAGAAAAAGAAACCTTCCAAAAATTATAGAAGTGCAGAGCAATGTTAATGACCAGGAGCAAGTCTTGAATGATAGCTGCTCTCTATTAAGAGATGCAATTTTACGTAAAACGAGAGAGATTTTTGATCAGGGAAATGAACTGGCTATTAAAACAAGCCGAGTTCTTGAGGAAGGTTCTAAAATGATAAGGTCGGTAGAAGACGAACTTTCAAAGACATTGAATTTAGATACGGATTCAAGGTCAGTGATATTGGAAAAGGATTCGAGATCTGTGATAATAGAAAAGGACATAACTTCAAGATCAGTAGTATTAGATAGAGAATCAACTTCAAGATCAATAATACTAGAAAAGGATGCAGATTCAAGGTCAAAAATGGCAGAAAGTGAAAAAGACTCAAGACCACTGGATGAATCCAAAAAACCCAAGCCCCCAACTAAAACCTTAAAGTCTATGATTTTAGAAATGAGTACAAATACAAGATCCACTCTTTTAGAACGAATGAAGAAATCGAACCTAATATCACAGACTAGCAAAGATGCTAGATCAACTAGAGAAAAATCACTAACCACTCCCGAAAACGACCAAAATTGCAGGTCTCCAAGTGTGAGAGTGGCTCTTAGAGAAGATCAACAAATAATAATGTCAGGCAAGAATAAAAATTCCGACCCGGTACGCATAAACGTGATGAACAGTAGTCCTGTATCAAGAAGAAGCGATCAATCCGATCAGCTCGTAACTCCAAAAAAATCTCGAGTCTCCGATGTTTCAAATGAAAATCAAAATTTCCCCAAGAAACGTTTGTTCTCTGACGAAAATAATCCAGAGCATCGCACATCAGAACATTATTTTCTAGAGCCAAAAACTCCTCTTCAAAAGAGTTTTTTGGAATCTCCAAAGTCTTTGAGTGTTTTTACGAGTCCTGTTTTGAGTGGAAGTACTAGGAAGCGGCCAAGGCTTTCTTTAAGAAGGGCTCAAATAACACAAAAAGAGAATGAGAAAGGTCAGAAGATTAAAGATTTATCTTCAATGAAAGAAACTCTGATTATAACTGACAGGAGCTCGTCTCCGGGATGTCCACTGACCTGCTCTTCTTTTATAGACAATCGGAATCAGAGTAGGAATCCGGATATTTTAAATTTTCCGGGGAGAGGGACAAATGAGTCAACTTGTATGGAGCTGACAACGATTCCGAATATTTTGCCTATATCAGTGAGAGGATTGCCTTGTGATAAGAAAAATTCTGAAAAACCCCTTAAAGAATCATTTAAGGGTTCGCAGGATAAGAGGGTTTTGTCGATGGAACTTACGGAGGTCGAGGGAACTATTTTGCATGTAATTCCTCTACTGGGAGCGAATCCCCAATTAGTGAAGGCACCTAGTGGTGTTCTAGAAGATACAGAGATTCAGGATGCAAGTGTGAAGACTGCAAGAACTTCTCTCAATGTCAATACTTCAATGGATCCGATTGAGGGGAAGAAAAGTGAGGAAACAGGTAATATTGCATTTCTGTTTTAATTATTTTTTTGTTCAAAATTTGTTTAATTCGTACAGACAATAAAAAAATGGTCGATTCCCAATGACATTTTGTTGGATGCAAGGTAGTTGGAATAAAAGAAACCAGAAAAAATTAGTTGGACAATTTTAAACTATTATAGCGTGTGAAATTTAATAATTTCGAATTAAATCTTTCAAAATTATAAAATTTTATTTCAATTGAGAGGAATAATTTTAAACAGAAAGCTTTCAAATTAGAATAATTTTTGAATCTGACAATTTAGTATTTTTTAAATTAAATTTCGCATGTAATAACAAACTTTCTTCAAAAACTACAATTTTTACATTTTCGTAATTTATGATCATTCATCTTATTTTAATGTGAAAATACATTTCCCGCATGGTAAAAAACTTCAAGTTTAAATCGTTTCAAACTGTTATTATTATTATTATAGATTAGCAGTTCGAACTCGAAAGTTC
>CAKNYM010049566.1:56839-83879 GCA_932195095.1 Andricus curvator
CCGCAACCTGAGGACACGCTACGTAGTGGTGATAGGAAACCCACCGATAGCGTTTCAAACTGTACAATTTTTTATTCGAGAAATAAAAAATGTCTGATTTAAAATGTAAATTGCTCAAAATTGTACAGTTTCAAATTGAAAGCCTTAATATACAATTTCACTCGCTTAATCTTGTACAATTTTACAAGTTTTTTTTTAATGTGTCGAATTTTGTTTGCTCTGTATATGAGATTCTTCAATTTGAATTAATATTTTTGTATTTGAATACATGGAAATAAAAACGGTTTAATTTTGATGACTTTTACTTTTGGGAGATTTTTTTGTTAATATTTAAATTATAAATTGTGTAGTTCTGAAGGCTTGAATTTTAAAATTTAAATGACCGGTGAAAATATTTGCAAACCGAAAAATGATCGAAAAATATTACCAAAGTCTGGAGTGACCACCCTGATTATTCTACCTACCTTTACTTTAATTTGAGAAATTCTATTTTATTTTTAATCGAAATTTAAAAAAAACTGAAGCTTGTTTATTAGAAATCCGATAAAAAGACGGGAAAGTCAGAACCCTCGAATTGAGGACAAAATAATAGTATTCTCTATCTTAACAGATGGTGTTCTATGCATTCTTTTCAGCCTCTTATTTATAAACTAAATAAGATAACTTGCTGTAATGTTGAGAAACGACCAAAAATATATTAGCGCACTTGTGCCTGGCCCATCGAAGTTTTGTTGTTGATTAAATAATGCAATTTCATTAATTTTTAATCCGGAGTCGTGTCGAAAGTCAAAAATCGAACGGACCTCTTTTTCTAACGTGTGGAGATAAAAATAGAGCTCCGTTCGATTTTCGACTATGAAACTGTCCCGAAGTCCCACTGCTACTCTCAAATATATTAAAAATTAATGAAATTACATTATTTAAACAAAATAAAAAATTTAATGGGCCAGACCGACGTGCGTTGATATATTTTCTGTCGTTTCCAAAAATTTGAGCGAAATATCTTCTTTAGTTTAAAATTAAAAGTGTGGTCAAAAATTCCTGGGAAGTACGACAATTTATGACAGAAGAGAGTACCACTTACCTTCAAAAAAATTTGGCGATAATTATTCAGTTGCAATAAAAAATTAGTATTTCAGCCAATTACAGAGTATTCCAGAACATTAGCAGAATGTTCAATAAAATCTGCCTGTTCAAATGTTTTATTTTGAAGTGTAAAAGTATAACACTATTAAAATCGGGATTATTTGTTATTTATGATATTCAGTTTTAGAAATTCGAAAAATGTGTTAAATCTTTGGTGAGAACAAAGTGGAACTGCAGGGGTCGGTGGGAGTTGCAAACACTAGTTCGGGAATGAAAGAAAAATTGGTAATGTTCAGAAATGGGGTAATGGAAACTCTAAATTTAATTATATTATTTGTTTGGTCTACTGTATCCGGTGATTGTGTGATTATTTAAAGTGTATTGTTTTTGTAAATTGGTAAAATATAAATATCAGAAGAAAACTTAATAAAATTACAATTGACGAAAACTTGACATTCACCGCTAATTTGTTTACAAATAATTCTAGTAACTGAACTCAAGGTTGCCTTCTTGAATTTCAGTCTGCTCAAGCAGTTCATGTGACAGCAGCAAACGTCCAAAACATACCCAACAAAGTTCGTGCGCAATTCGTTCTTCACTCAAAGTTAACACTTCCTTGGATTACATTCCAAAATCTACAAGAAAAAAATTAACACTCGGTGAAATTGCTACAGGAAGAAATTCTCAAAAAATAGTGACGATTGAAGAAAATCCAGTTTCAGATGAAGGAAACGCTGCTGTCAGAGATTCGGATCCAGTTGGACCAAATTCAGATCGACGTAAATCAAGTACAACTCGAAATCGATCATGTACAGTTCCTGCTAAATCAAATATTATGTCAGACCAAAGAAATGCAGTTTTTATTCGACGAAGTGCAGTATCTCTTGAATCAATTCCGGTTTCGGATAAACCAAATTCAGTTCAGAATAAATCAGATAACCTTCCAAATAAATCAAATTCAGTGACAATGAATTCTCCTTCAGAGAGTTCTTCATCAGAATCTTTAGAAAATGTATCTTTGATACAACGTCTGAAAGGTCTTTTCGTGAAACCTTCAACAAGTGCAAAAACGACTCGCACTTCTCGAAGTTCTCGTAGCATGAATTCTACAAAGGATGTCACAGGCGAAACGAGCTGCGTTGAAGGCACTCCACTACCTATAAGTCGATCGTTTTTATGGAAATCTCAAATTAAGCAAAATACGTTTGCGAGCAACTTACATTTCAACGCCTTAGAAAGAAGTAACGAAACCAATTTCTCGGAGAAAACTAACGCTTCAGTTGAAAATGTTGGAACAAATCCGAAGCAGTTAAGAAAATCTAAAGTGATAGGAAGGTAATTCATCAATCTAATAATAGCAGTTTTGTTTCTGTTTTTAATTCACAAAGTGTTTTGAAATTGCATACACTTTTTTACTTTTTTGTTTGAAAAGTAATTTTTGAATATTCTTGAAAAAGTGCAAATTTTCTAATATTTGAAAATTAATTTATAATTTATAATTACAAGTGTTTGGAAGTTTAATAATTTCAGATTAAAGCTTTTAAAATTTGACTATTTCCAAATGAAAGGGTTTCTGAAATAGGACAGTTTTTAATTAACTAATTAAAACCTTGAGATTTGTAAATAACAATTCGTTAGAAATTGTTCAAGAGAGACAGTTTAAAAATCAAAAATAAACTTCCGAGGGGTTCACCACTCTTGTAATTTGATGCATACACCTTCCATATAATTCTTTGAAGTCTTTCAAATCTCGTGAAATCCTATGAAATGTTAGTAAGTCAAATTAAAATCTCGAAGTTCGTTTAAATCTCATGAAATTATTAAAATGCTTGAAATTTTTTCTACACTCTTGAGTCAACTAAAATCCCTTTATATCCTATGAAATCTTTAGAATGGCAAAGTTGCATGAAGTTTAGATAATAGATTTTTTAATACTCAATACTGCATAAAATTCTAAAAATTGTAGTACACTTTAAAAAAATCTTTGAATAGTTCATTTTCGAGAAAAAAATTTTGTATGAAGTGTTAAAAACCCCTATTCAGAAATTTGTTTACACGTCACATCTGGTCAGAAGGGTCACAAGCAGAAATCTTTAGAAGTCTCATGAAATCTGTTGCACATACATGAAATTCTTTGAAATTCCCTGAAAATCCTTGCAAATCCAGTGCAATGTTTAAATCCCTTGATATTCCCTAAAACCTTTGAAATATCCTAAATTCTGTTAAAATTCTTTGAAGTCCTTTGAAATCTTATAGAACCCCGTGAACTTCCTTGAAAAGTTTGAAAATTTTAAGTAACCTTTGAATCCTATTTAATTCTTGAAAATCTCTTGAACTCATTAAAATGCTATAAAATTCTTGGAAATCCAATGAAAAGCTAGAAAAGCATCAGAAAAGCAAAAAGAAACCGAAATATTAACTTTGGAGTACAGTCCGATTCAGAATTCGGCAGTATAAGATAAGGCGATGTCAGCTGCCAACAGATATTTCCATGGAAATTAAAAATTAAAATTAAATCAAAAAATTAACCATTTTTTCCGTAATATTTTAGCTGTTCATTGGTTAAAACCGAATCCATTTCAAATCATGCAGGCCGGCGGGTGGCATGTTTAGGATTAGCTTACTGAATATGTGTTTGTACGTTGAAAATAAGAAAACACGTATTTTTTTTAATTAACATAGCGACATTTTTACATTTTTGACGACTGTTTTAACATTTTACAGGTACAATGAGTTTTTTTGCAAATTTTACTTTTACAACAGTGCCATTTTTTGCAACTTCATGAGATATGAAGGTTTCTCTGGTTTCAATTTATCCAGTTTTTTGCACTCGTTAAAAATCCACACAAAAAAATAATTTAAAATGGCAACGTTATTTTGGATTTTTGAAAAGAAGAAAAAAAAAATCTCAAAAACCCCACCTTTTTTGTTCCTGAAGTTTTTAGGAATAATTCAATAATAGGCACTGATATAGTCTACTCATCATCAATTTTCCGTTTTTTATTTTTTTGTTTTTCGAGAGAAAAAAATTATTTTTGAAAATTTTGAAAATAATTTTTGTCTCGTCTCGAAAAATAAAAAAATACCAAACAGTTTATGTTCAGTGGATTATATCAGTACGTATTATTCCTAAAGATTTCAGGAACAAAAAAGGTGAGATTTTTTAGAAAAATTTTATTCTTTTTTCAAAAATCAAAAATAACGTTACCATTTTTTATTACTTTTTTTATTTTGTGTGGATTTTGAAAGAGTGCAAGAAACTGGATAAAACTGATACAAGAAAAACCTTCATATTTAAAAAAAGGCAAGGTTGTTAAAGTAAAATCAATTGTTTTGTTATTATTTAATAACAACCGAATTATGCGAAGATTCCAAAATTATGCGACGAAAATAAAATTATGCGTTTTCTATACCAGACCGGCGTTCGTCATTCTTTCCTTTACGTACAGGTATATGTGGTATAGAAAATTCATTCGACTTATTAGTTTATGAGTATGTTTGTTTAAAAGAATTGGCCACGTAACAGTATGGTATATGCCCTTAAACCTTACGAAATCAATGCAGATTTCTTGAAAACCTTTTAAATGTTTGAAAAACTTTGAAATACCATGGAACTTTTAAAACCTGTGAAAGTCTTAGAAATTCCTTGAAGCCCGTAAAATCTAGTGAAATATTTAAAATGCTATGGTATTCCTTGAAAAGACCATGAAATTCCTTGAAATAAATTGAGATCCTTTCAAATACGCTGATATCCATTGAAGTCATTGAAAATCCCTTGACATTCACTGAAATCTTTTCAAATCACTGAAATCCTTGAAATCTTTTGAAAACTTAAAATAATTTGAAATCTGTGGAGATACTTAGATTTTGTGAAAGTTTTCACTTGTAGAATTTAATCTGAAACAAACACGAAATACTTCAAAAAGTCTTTTAAAATTCCTTTAAATCCTTTGCTCAAAAGTGTTTAAAATTATATGGTGTGGAATTTAAATCGTTAAAAATTCTATACGCCTTAATAGTTAATTTTTTTAAATTATTCCAGACATCCAGCATTAAACAACTATGGATCAGAAGCAACTCAACCTTCCAGTGAATCTCTTGAAAAAATAACAACAACTGAGTCAAACAAAAGTTCAAAAGCCGAAGATTCGTCACCAGATAATTCGAAAAAGCCACGGAAAAAAAAACTTTACCCTTTACGAGGTCGCTCTCAACAACTTTCTTTGAGTCCAGCCAGAAGTTTAACTCCATCCCCTAAACGAATCATATTTCCGAAAAGAAGAAAAAATAAAAAATGGTTGAAAATGCAGAGCATGCAAAAAACACAAATATCTCTAAGAACACAAAAAACGCAAAAGACACAAAAACTAGCAAATGACTTGGAGTCGTCTGAATCCAGTGCCGAATCAGTGGAAGATGTGTCAGCCAATCATCCAACTCAAAATTTGACAAAGCGTAAAAAAAATAGGAAAGTATTGCGAAAAAAGATAGTTATAAAGAAAATTGCAAGTTCTGGTGTTGTGACTGAAGTGGAAAGGAATAGGGTGAAATTTTGTGAGAGCGAGAACTCGGAAGGGGGCAGGAGTTCGTTCAATGATTTTGAACCAAAGAAAAAAACTGAGAAGAATAAAAAAATTTCAAAGAGGATTATTGTCACGACTGGCTTATCTAATGAGTAATATATTTAAAATATTATTTATTGTTTTTAAAACATGCTTCTTACATTTGAAGAAAACAAAATTTTTAATACTTTGAATTTTTTTTATGTACAGAGACAAAAGTTTAGTAAAGAGTGTTGTAAAACAACTGGGTAAAGCAGAGATGGAATTGAACGTGTCCCGTAAAACGACTCACGTGGTAAGCACTGGAGTGCGGACCATAAATTTATTAAAAGGAATTATAAGAGGCTGTTGGCTTGTGAGTCTCGAGTGGGTTTTAAAATCTCTTGAAAACGGGGATTGGATCCATCCGGAGCCGTATGAAATGGCCCACTTTTCAGCCGCTGTTCAGGTACGAAATTCAAATTGAAATTAAACGCTTTTCAAATTGTCCAACTCTGAAAGATTCAATCTAAAATTACGCCACATTTGCAATATAAAATTGTTCAATTATTAAGGCTGACAAATGGGTATAGAGTGTCAAAATAGTTTTTATTTTTCTAAAATGGAAAATAATTCCGTGAATCTCAAAAGATTTAGTGTAAAATTGTATTTTAGGCAGTATTCATTTAAATGTGTCTACTTATTGAGTCTAAATCTGAAATAATTGAATTTTCAGTAAGTATTTCAGCAAATATATTCGTTCTTACGGTCAATGATGAAGTCAAAATAAAAGCATAAAAAACATGTAAAATACATATTTATTTCTTTAAAAAGCCTCAACGTTTCGACCACACTGCGGGTCTTTCTGAAGAGTCGATACACATATTTATAATTTAATAAAAAGAATATTTCTGAATGTAAAGGTCGCATAATTTATGTCGTAAGGATAGTGGTTTTAATAAAAATAAAAATGTAAATTAAACATACCTGAGTCAGAAAACAAATGTGATATTTTATAAAAGAACGTCATTTAAAAAAATCTGCCCGCTTCGCGGGCACATTCTCATGGCGCGACTATTGGATCTCGCGCTTCGCGCTCGATCATATATTTATCTCGCGCCTCGCGCTCGATTATGTATTCACCTCGCGCTACGCGCTCGGGCGTATTTGCATCGCGCTTTACGCTAGGCTCCTCTAGATTTTTGAAATTCGTGTTCGACTTCGATGAAAAGAAAAAGTTTGTTTGCAAACATTACAAAATTATCAAAACCTCTACATATTAAGTGATTGTTAAATTTATTTTTATTTTAGACTGAAAAGGAACTTTATTTACTCAAGGTTCTATCGACCTTAAGGAACACATTCTCATCCAGACACTCGCGCTTCGCGCTCGATATTTGATTTGAAAATCATTTGAACCGTATGATAGAAACAAAAAAGTTTGAGCGCACTTACGGCGTGCGATTTGGTAAATACACTGAGCGCGCACTTTGTGCTTCGTGTTATATGTTCTTCATATACAAATTACTAAATTTGTATTTGATTTCAAATGAAAAGTAATGATATAATTCAGGCGACAAATTTTATTAGTTAACATTTTATTTTAGCTTGTGCCGTTTATCAAAAAAGTTAATTTTTTCATTTTGAATATATTCTTACCACAAAAATTGATTACGGGTGTGTAAGTCTTTTTTGAATGCACAATTTTTGTTCATTTATATGTTTTCGTACCTTGCATTGTTTTTTCAAAAATTTGATTTTTTTACTGTCAATGTTATTTTCACGAATAAAACAAAAACCACGCATCCTATCGAAACATGAGTCACAATAAATTTGTACCTCTTCCTTGGATGAACAAATTTTGTTTCGGTCATTTTTTCGCCAAAGCTCAATCAAATTTGATCATTTTTTCGAAAGTTATCGTGGCTACAGACAGACAGATACCTTCGTAAAAATCGTTTTTTCTAGCTCAGGGGGTCTCAAAACGTGGAGATTTGATGAAAACCGACTATGTCAAATTTTACATAAAACCAATACCTTCTCATTAGAATGAGAATGTAAAAATAGTTAAAAAGATAAAAAAAATTCAAATTGAAGGACAAAAATATTGGAGAGGCTCCAATAATTGAAAGTGTCACATAATTGAAACGATGTTTACAGACGGACGATACAAGATTGACTGTTATGAAAAGTCGTAATTGTGAATTTAAAAAAAAGTCTTATATTCTCAAAATGTATAATTATACTTTTGATATTATCAAGTTCCATCAAAATCAAATTAGCGGTTCCAGATATATCTATACTTCAAAAAAATCCAACCCCTTAATTCAATATGGCATAACTCCCGTAATTTTTAAAAAATTTCAATAAATTCTCAGGACTTCAAATTTCGCTTGTATAGTAGTATAATTTCACCAAGTTTCATTAAAATCGAACGACCCTTTTTCGATCCTGATATTCCTGACGCTTATATCAATAGGGAATATATTATAAATAATATCGTCGGTTAAGTTCTGACATCGCCTAATCCACATGTTGGCAAAAATGGGTTTATTACGTTTTCCGAAGCAAATTTTCGCGACGGAATGAATGAAAAGATGAGTTAAATAGTGCCTGGGAGCCACTATACTAACCTCTTTCAGAAGAAACAACTAGCAGTTTCAGAATAAAACAGTTTTTTATGTCTGCTGGAAAATGAGAAAAACTGTTTAGGTGGTGTCAGGACTTGAACGACGATATGAAGCTTAATTCAGTCAGTAAGCATTCATCACTACTTGAATTAACGATTTTCATAAAATGCTAAACAGGAAAATCGCAGAGATCGACAGCTTTTTGGAAAGGCCTTCGTACCAGAATTATTTTCAACCTGTGGAATAATCTACGTTGAAAATGGTACAAATCCAGCATCCTCGTCTCTAAAAGATCTGATAAAAACAGCTGGCGGTCAAGTAACGGAGGATCCTGCAGTCGCGGAAATAGTGGTTGGGTCGGAAGGTCTGAAGGAAATCTGGGTCTTGGATTCGATAACAACAGGTGAACTGCAACCTGTAGATCACTATCGAAGAAAGTAGACTCTTCTACAATTATTGTAAATATTTATTTTTTGTTCTTTGGTGTACAAAAAGTCTTAGAACATAAATGCCTAGCTTAGCTCTGAGCTATTATGTATCGTCTCTCCTATATTTTTGTATAATTTATTATATCTATGTAAAAAGAGTGTAAATTAGGCATATTGAGATTCAGTATATTTTACAGCCTTTATCGGATTATATTCGAGAATAAATTTATTTTTGTCCTGCCGAGAATTTCAAAGGATGTGAAATTTAATTATTAATTAAGGCACTCAGACTGATTATTTAAATTATTGAAGCTTAAGGAGCGTTAGAGATATATCGCAGTCTCGTTTCATTCAGACGGAGTTTGATACTTAAATGAATAAGTATATATGGTGAATGAATAAATAAATACAACGTCGCAAAACAATCCTGAGCTAATAGGGTAGTTTCATTTGCAGATTTCTAACAACAGTTTTAAACTATTATATAGAGGCCACTAAAATGTAAGAAAAAATAATTGGCTTTGTAACTATTCTTTCCTGGTCATTGAAACTTCAAATCAAAACTTTTGAAAACTAAACAATTTTTTATTTGAAATATTCCAAATTGAGTAAAAAAATAAAGCAGTCAAAGTGGAATTCTTCCGAAACCGAACTATTTCAAATTGGAATCATGCAAAATTCCAAACTGAATAAATAAACGAATTAAGATATTTAAGAAAGTAAGGTTTTTAAAATTCAAGCTTCCAAACTATTAAATTGGACTGGTATCCTAGGACCTATATTTTTTCCAGACTGAAAATCATATTTTTAAATTTTGGTGCGCTTAGAATGGTACAATTTCACGAATATAAACATCAACATTTTTGAGAATTTCGAATTGAACTCATTGCCAATATCAGAAAACAAATTCACTTTCCTATTTTATTAGTCCAGTGGCCACTATGTACTATATTTACTTTTGATTTACCTTCACATAAAATAGTAGTAACACATATTTGAATTATGAAACCACCCTGCTTTTTTGTTAACAAAAATACGATAACAATAAAAAGTTTCAATCATCTTGATGTGGTCGATAAATGGAAATCAGACACATTACAGCAATGATTAGTTCAATGGACAATAAAACTATCTGAATGCTACATAGAATGACTTCTAATCTCAGCGTGTAGTGTTGCCAAAGAAGAAAGTAAAGAGTGACGAGCGAACTTGGAACTGTAAGTGCGATGGCGAGAAGAAAAAGTAAACCGCGCTCCATCAAATTTCCCTTTCTTCCAAGAAAAATGCGACCACCTTCTGTGCTTAGCAGAAACAGCAGCAGGGCGAATTCCGTGAGTAATTTACTCGTGCCTGGGGATGGTAAATTTGCTGCTTTGTAAATCCCCATGCACAGTTCGCAGGTCGCGAACATCCCGAAGTAAAACGAATTCAGGTACATGAGAATCTCGTATGTCAAGGACGTCGAAACAGCCGCCGGCATTTTTGATCGAATCCTGCAATTTAAATTAAAAATTATGAATGCTTTCAGTAGTTCCAATCAAATTATTCCTTTTATGACCTTTTTTCAACATGAAATTGTTCAATTGTTAATACGTGTAAATTAGATACTTGGGGCCTACTCCTGTTTTCAATCAAGTCTGTATTCGGAGTGAAAAATTGGCCAATTTCAATACTTTTGGTGTAAAGCGATTTTTTCGAATGCTCGGGTTAGAATTAAAAAAATTATTTTACACAAAAAGTATTTAAATTGGCCAAATTTTCACTCCGAATACTTGATTCGTAACGGGAGTGGGCCCCAAGTCTCTGATAAAGATGGCATTCTCTAGTATTTATGGTGCAAAAAGAGGCAATTCAATTTTTATGTTAGGCCTGCGGTTCCATCGCCCTTAAAATTATACAATTTTGAACATTTCAATTTAAAAAAACATTAATTGTAAACTATAAGTAAAGACGTTTGTCAAATAAAGGGCCGTACTACTAAAATCTCGATTTCGAGAAAAAATCCAAAAAAGTGAATTGGTGTAAATTTGAATTCATAATCACATATATATTTTCAGTGACAGGCGTGTATCCAGATGGGGGGGCCTCGGCGGCTTGCCCCCCCCCCCCCCCCCCCCCCCCCCCCGATTTTTTCAAATAAGATAATTGAAGTTTACTATCCCAGCAAAAAGAAACTAATTCGGGAGGATTGCGGCGAATTAACATGTTTAAATTCGCCCGAACTCTGCTTTCTGATTCGTTGAAACGAACTGAGCCAGCGCGAATTGAATGAGTGTCAATTTGCCTTAATTCGTGGTCAAGGTCATTTCGAAAAAAATTAATAAAAATTGCATGTCCAGAGGACAACACTGAGCTACGGGAATCATTAATATATATTTACAACAGATCCTATATGCCCCTGCGCATTAGTTATACCTTAAGAATTCGATTGAATAGGCCAGTTTTTAACTGTATTCGCGCTGGCGAATTCTGGCGAATTGGAGCTTGACTTAAAATCTCGCGGATTAAAATGAATTGGCCGACACTGAAATTAATTCAGACGAATAGGATATTTGAAGACTATATTACTCTTCACGAATTTACACACATAAAAAGCAAGAAAATTGCCGTCACGATTACTGGAACTAAGGTCACGATTACTGGGATGTTTACCTTAACTGCATAAATTAAAAAATGGAAAAATTAGTTTAATTTAAAAAAAACTAAAACGTAAAGACTAAAAATACCTTTAAAAAGAAGTCAAAAACTTCGGAGAAAGCTTACTATTTAGGAATTGGGGTACGAAACGTCACCTGCTATCAATTGTTTTTACAGTTTTGCGGCAAAAACAATAGGCGATACTTTCGTACCCGAAATCCGAGCGAGATGGAACCCCATCTTAAAATTAGGTGCAATAAAATTTATCCCAGAGTTTTTACTGTGTTAATTAAAAGACTACAATGTCAGAATTATTGAACTATATATTATTTTAATTGTTTCTTTGATGAAAAATTGTTATGCTACCAAGCACGAAATACGTATTATCATTCGAGAAGCATAATATATTCTGAAATATCATAACTCAGGGTGGCCGCTGGACCGGGAAACCAGAAGATTATGGGAATTTTTTGAGAGCGGTAAATGACAGTAAATTTATTTTTTGACCGGTATTTTTACAAGTTTTTCAAAGAAAAATCTATCCAATCACTTAAAATATCAGAAATTTCATACCACAAGATATATAATGCAATTTAAAATAAGTTTGATTTCCACTTTTTTTTAAATGCTAAGTTGAGTTGTTAACTTTTTCAATTATGAAATTATTCAGTTTACAATGTGGAATTCTAAAATCTTTTGCGATCAAAATTTTCCATTTTACATCTTCATTTTTAAGGGTACATTTTCAATTAAAAGAATGTTAAAATGCAGTTTTGAAGACTTATACAAGATTAATATCTTTTGAAACTGAAATTTGTTTGACAAAAAATGTTTTAAGTTGATCAACTGTAAATATACATTAAATAATGATTTAAAAAATTAAACTGTAGTTCCTGTATTCGCAATTGAACAATAATGGATTGATTTTATAGGGCGATTCTGAATCTGATAGAATAAAAAAATTTACTGATTTTGACTTTAAAAATTGAACTGTTTCAATTAGAAAGCCTGAGTAGTTAATCAAATGTAAACTTCCGATTGAAACTTTATAAATTATCTGTTGATTCAGTCTAAAATATACATTTTTTAACGAGTTCAATTTGAAAATTCGTAATTAAGAAAAAGAACAATTTTTCAATAGTCAGAAATGCTTGACTGTTTATTTTAAATGAAAAAAAAATAAATCTAAACAATCTGAAACTGAATTGTTTGAAACAGAAGGCCTTGAATCGTTAAAATTTCGGAGAGATAAACTTAAACTTTGAACGTTACAATGTTAATTGTAAATTAAAAGAAATTTTATTTGCAAGTGAAAATATTGAATATTGATGTGTAAATAACAAATAAAAATGTATTCATTTAGAAAAAATATGAGTAAGTTGAGGAGATATTTAGAAGTTTTTAAATAAAATTTTTAAGCTTTTAAGGATTTTGAAAGGTTTTAAGATAATACAAATATTGTCTTGAGATTCCTGGGAAAATTTCGAATGATTTTTATTTTGAAAAATTATTTTTAATAGTATATTTAAGAATATTTTAAAACGGACGCAACTTCTGATGAATAAATAAAAATTGAACAGTTATAAATTTGGAAAAAATTGATTTTTTTGTAAAAAATATAGTTTTAAGAAAATGTTTTGAAAGATTTCAAAACAAATTTTGATGTATAAATAACAATTAAACAATTATTCATTTACAAAGATTTAAAATTAAAATAATTTAAATTCTAATTTAAAAAGAGCTCAATTTAAAAAAATTGTAATTTTTCAATTTTTCTAACTTAAAATTGCGTAAAATTATATAATTTTGAAAATTTATAAATTTGTTGATTCATTCTTCAATTTAGAGCATTTAAAATAATAGAGTACATTTATAATTAATACCAATTTTGATTCGATAAAAGCGATTACTTCAGACAAATAATGTTTTAAGAACGAGAAAAAATCTGCCTCAGCCCGGATTTGAACCGGGAATATGAATATCGCAAAGAGTGGAAATAGACACCTAAATGTTGCTGTTTAAAAAGAATCTTTTTATAGTTTATGCTTGACTTCGAAAATTTTATGAATATTTTATACTTGTTGAATAATGATTATACCATGACAAGAAGCAGCTTGTAAATATAAAAACATGGTTTCTATTTAAACATTTGTTAATTATGTTTATAAGATTCGTGATTGATATATTTATATAATTTATAATAAGAATTCAAGGCGAATAAATAACTTTAAAATTATTATTATCTTCCCCTTGAGAGTGGATGGGAAGGGGAATTATTGGATGGCCCCCCTAAAGCCCTTCTCTGGATTCGCGCCTGTTCAGTGAAGGTTAAAAAACTATAATATATCGCATTTATTACACGATTAGCTTTCTGTGCAATGAAATTGAGAAAAACATTCCTTATAGAGGGGCTCCAACTATTTTTTCTGCAGAGATCCCTTTTCCACGATGTCATATATTGTAGATGCCTTTTCCAGAAATTAAGCACATAGTTTCACGTAGTTTCTATTACTGAATAATTTGCCTTTATTTCTTTTTAATTCAAAGACTCATGATTTAACAAATATTATAGGAAAATTAAAATAACATTAAAGTTTTTAACCTTATTTTAATCTCTTTTCCGAGTTACGTTTATCGTAACTTTTTGTTTATTTTTATGATTCTTGGATCACTTGGATCCATTTTCGACAATGAGATAGACGTCGTGATTTAGTTAGTATTTATTTTTACTGAAGGGTGTTTTGATTCATTGTATTTTTTTATTTAAAAAAATTATTGTCCTTTCAGGTAATTGAACTTGCATTCAGGTTTTTACTGAGGCATACCCCATTTTTATCGTAAGATATATTTTAACCTCCAATATCGGCGGACATTTTAAAAATTACTTAGATCCCTTGTCGACAATCATCATACTTCGCAATCAATTTTAAGAGTAATTGGAGATCATTAATATATTTTTTATTGTGGTCAGTAGAGGACATGTAACAGGCCCTTTTTGCATATTTAGTTTCATTTTGACCAAAGCACTACTCAGGTCCCTTTTTGACAAATATCTTTAATTGTAAATTAAAATTGAACTGTTGCATGATCTTGAAAATTAAACGCTTTCAATTTTCAATGATTCTAAATTTTTTTAAATCTTAATCATTAATGATTCTTATTACTGAACATGGACATGTTTATATATAAATTGTCCCTGATTCGAACGTTAGAATTCCACAGTACACATTTTATCACCATTTTTTACTATAATAACTATTCTGAAAAAAGAATAAAAAATTTTCGAAAGAAAAACATCGATGTCTAAGAAAGATATAATTCACAGTTACCTAGGCTACAGAGTTTCACAACTTAATTGTGATGAAAATCAAATTAACCGCATTTAGAATTCTTCCTTCATTTGTCCGTTATTTTTCACTGAAATTAATTTGGCATTACTAGTTACTAGCACTATTTATAAACAAAAAACTATAAACCTATAGTTTGTCTATTTTAAACACTAGCTAAAAAGCCAACCAGAATCTAACAAGTACCCCTACTACTTATGTTATGTCCGCTGGTCGGCTTGACCGGCTGTGACCGGCTCACAGGGATGGGTTGTGACGTGTCACTCGAGGTTTTCTACGTATAATACATAAAGGACGTAATATTCGTATAAAAATGTATACAACGATTTGTTATCAACATCATAACTAATAACATTATAAACAATCTGATACAGAAATATAGGTTAGTTACTCCTGATCCATTACGTCAGAGATGATTACGTCCATTAATCAACATAAGCTCCGATGCTCGCGAAAACATTCTGCGATCAAAACTTGAGTATACACGTATTACATACAAAATATATTTATAAAAATGATAAATAATAGCAAATAATTATAAATTTGTTCAATATTGACCATATTGACTGTTTCTGTGGACAGTTGGATATTTTCAGAATACTGAATTTACAATTCCCGCTTCTTTGGTCACGTGATAAAACGTAAAATTAGGCTATTTCACGATCACTACCTGATCAGAAAACAATGACTTATCGTCTGCTATCTCGAATACTGGATTACTGGGTATGCAAAATGCATTGCTGTCCTTATGAAAATCATTATCAATGTAGTTTTTAACTAAAATATGATAGCTTATCGGTTGTTGAATTTATTCTCGGAAAGATACTTTTTTTAGTTTTACGTGCTATTTTAAAGTTATGGCGAAATTAATTATACTAAAAGATCCATAGAAAAGCTCCTCAGTAGAGGCATATATTTAATATACTCCTATATTGCGCATCGTGTGAGAGTCCTCTCAGCCAAAAAAAGGCGTAAAATCCCTGCAAAAACCGTCGTATTGAAAAGTATTAAAATTTATTGACATTTTGAATGCGATTCAATTCTGTTTTCTGTTCCGAAAAAAAAGATTTTAAAAGTATTAGTTCGTACTGGTTCGCATTACCCTTCATCACGCTGAATGCGAAACGGCAGTGTCGATGATTCGCATTACAAAGTATTGGTTCGCATTAAACTTCAAGCCGCCGAATACGAGATGGCAGTTGTGGATCTTCCGCATTTAAAGGTATAAAAGTAATCAAGCGGTTCCAGTGTATTGTAAAACTTTTTTAAAATAATAAAAAATACATATATAAATGTTAATAAATAAACAAAACACTTTATAAAATATTGAACAAAATTTCAATCCGCGGTTACGCATTCAAAAATATTTCAATAACTTTTGGAATTTGCAAAATTTAAACCAATGCGACATCTCGCATTAAAAAGTTTTCAATTCACGCACAGCATTCTTCTCATTCGATCGCATTCAAAATCATTAAAACTAATGCGAACTTTCGTATTAAAAAGTTTTCACTCAACCGAAACATTTCCATCATTAATTCGTATTGAAAAGTATTCAAACCAGTACGAACTCTCGCATTGAAAAGTTTACACTCGATAAAAAATGTCGTCTCATTCTATCACATTAAAAAGTATTTAAACATATGCGAACTTTCGCATTCAAAAGTTTTTACCTCGCTCAAAAAATGTGGCTCATTCTTTCGCTTTCAAAAGGATTCAAAGTAATGCGAACTCTCGATTTAAAAAGTTTTAATTTAGCTCTGAAATTTTCTCTCATTCGGTCGCATTAGAAAGCATTAAAACGAATGTGAAGTCTTGCATTAAAAAGCATTGCGTGCAAAAAATTTTATCTTTCGTATTCAAACGCATTCAGGAATTTAATGTTATATAAGAAGTATCGCATTTAAACGTTTTCGGCTAACCTCCAATGCGAAACTGACACATAACAGACTGAAACAACACTGGCGAAAGGCACTGGGCCGCCAGTGCCGCTTCAGCGACTGTTTGTGCTGATTTCGGCACCTTCTTCTTCTTCTTCTTCTTCTTTGTTTTTGGCTTTTTGAATTAATCAACAAGCAGAGTGATGCGACGGTCATATAATGGTCCTATTGTATTCGTCACGTACCGGGCTGGCAGAGTGGTTTACAGTAGTTGGCCGCCACCAACTCGAACCCCTTTTTAAAACTTTCTTCAAATTATTAACACTTTTTAATTTATGAATTTTCTCATTATATATATTTTATACTTATAAATTATATACCCTTTCAGCTGGTCTACTTGGTAGCCTTTTCGCAGGTATAAAGGGAACTTCTGCAGGCATTTAAAACTGTAATCTGAGTAGCTTTAAACGAGCAGCACTGCAACGGCACTGGGCAGTGCCGTTTGAGTGCTGTTCCATCGGCAGGGAAAGAAATCGTAAATGCGAAACAATACTTTTGAATTTTACGTTTCTTGCAGGGATGATGAATTCATGTGAAAACATATTTATTTCACATTTATTGTGTAATTTCGTAATTCTTTTGCGTACGAAAAACTAAAAATGAATGAAGAAGGGGACCTACTTTATTATAATCGTAAAGCAATTGATTTCAAAATCTTTTTTTTTTAAGGGCGCAGTCCCATGGAGGTAGATTAGTAGAATAGTGGAGCAGTTTTGACCAATGAGGTGACTGCTAGAGCTTGTGCAGGCACCTCACTGGTCAAACCTGTTCCACTATTCTACTAATCTACCTCCACGGGACAGCGCCCTAAGAAATTAAAAAATGGCGACTTTTTCTATGGTTACCGCGGTAATTATCAGGATTACCAGTGGGGGCCATGCAAAGGGCTGCTAAAAAGTTTAAATTAGGGCAGATGTAATGTATCTTGTAAAGAGAAAGGGATGTGTCAAACCGGACAACATACCTTCAGAGTCATGTAGTGTACAAGTATTAATAATTAAATATAAGTAACAAGAGAATGTGCATAAATGAATTCGACTTAATTTAACTTGAATAAATAAAAATAACTTAGTTTTAATACGGGCGGGAAGCCCATGGAGAGCTCCCCTGGCGCTCAAGCTATAAAGCCTATTGTGCCGCACTCTTACTCTTTGCTCGTAGGGCGCAGTCCCATGGAGGCAGTGATGGGTAAGTAAAATACTCGTGGTAATTTACTTGGGTTTCTACGGTAATTTACCTGGTATTTTACGTCATCAGTTTTCTACATGATGTAAATTACGTCTTGTTCTATATATGAGGGCGCCACCTCTGAGGCGGGAAATTGAAAACTTGAATCAGACAGCCACTCAGAGGTTTTCTACATGTATTTTACACATTCGAGGTATTTTACGTCAAATACCTCCTTTAGGTATTATGCGTAAAAAACTTCCAGTTACGCGTAACTGCACAACCCTGGTTGATATTATTATTTTTTAATTAACAATATAGGATTTTAAAAAACCCTTACGAATGCCGATACCAGAAATCCAAAAAAGTGAGATTATGCACAGTTCTACAGGTCCGCCATCTTGGTACGTAATTTACTAGGTATTTTACCTGTTTTCGACGTAAAATACTTCAATTAGGTATTTGACGTCAAAAACGTCCAGTTACGCGTAACTGCACATCCCTGCATGGAGGTAGATTAGTAGAATAGTGGAACAGTTTTGACCAATGAGGTGCCAGCACAAGTTCTAGCAGTCACCTCATTCGTAAAAACTGCTCCACTATTCTACTAATCTACCTCCATGGGACTGCGCCCTTACTTATTCACTCTCAGCAGTCGACCCCAGACCTCTTGACGAAGACAAGACCTAGCAAGAAACACCCAAACATAAATAAAACTTTTTTAAGTTGAATATTATTTTAAATTTACAGTCGGACCTTGATTCTATGAACTTCGATATCTTGAACTTCCCCTCATCGGGTACCCCCACCACTGCCACAATTCTTTTTTACGTTTGCGCAGATGGTGCACAGAGATTCAAAACCCCCGCCATTACTTATTGCTGCGTACATGTCTACTGCGCAACATCATTTCCCCTCCGAGCGACCAAGATAACCTGAACCACTCCACCATCGTGTTCCGACTGTACAATATTATATTTATATTATGTGAACGAAATATTTCATTTTAAATTTTGCAGTTTTGCATTTTACCATTCGCAATCCATTTTTTCAACACAAAAATTAATGCGTCCGAAAAGGCTAAAAGTGTATTCAAAATTTTGCGTGTGGAGTTCCACACAATCCACACGGTTTGCGCTGGGCCTGCGTAAATCTGATCAAGCCTTCTATGTTTTGAGAAACTCTTAATGAATTTTAAGTAATTTTTACATCCAACTTTTCTTGTTACTGTATTTTTTCAAGCATTTATTGCATTATTTTGTTGTCTGACTTGAAATCCGTGAGCTTACTGTTAGACGGCAACCCTGGTGAAGTCAACCAAGGTGTCTCAAGACGAAAGATGCGCAGAATAACACTGGACAGATGTTTGATTGTGGCTTGCAAGTGCAAGAGGAGAATTTTGATTGTGTGCGAAAGCGGCCTCCGTGTCTGCCATTTTTGCTCAACACAATCAAAAGATTCATAATCACCTACACAGAAAATCTTGGATGTGTAGGTAATGGCGTCCAACCTGTCACTAATCACCATCTTCATTTCCTCTCTTCACCGAGCGTATTGGTTCAAACCTTCCGCACTTTGATTGGCTCACCGTTTAAATGCGCACAGATTTCGACCAATCCGAGGACCGATATGGAAACGCTCGATACGGACGCCAGTGTCTGATTGTCTGCCAAGTGTCAGTCGTGATCCGTTTTGTCAGTGTTAATACAGAATTCGGTGGTTGAGTTAGCGATAAAGTATTTTTTCTAGTTTTTCTGTGAACTTTAAGCAATTATGTCCGACAAGAAAGGTAACTATGAGAAACGTTTACGCGATGCGTCTAGAAATACGCGAGTTTATATTCCTTGCGATTGTTTCGTGTTTTGAAGTTCGCGAGTACCATTAGCACTTGTCATTTCTGAAAGGAAATCAGTCGTTCGTTTGCGAATTCGACGTCGGGAAATTACGGAGAATCTCGCGCGATTGATTAGAGTAGCGATTAGGCGAAAACCTCTCACGAGAGTTAATCCCTCGGGAAAATAACGAGTTTCGTCCTAGTGACAGATAAATCAATACGGTCCTCTGTATGGGAAATACAAAATGGCCTCCATTCAAGTACGACTCTAGTCCTTTCGAGCTTACGCTTTCCTGTCAAACAGAATTTCGGATCTTAGTACATCCGACTTTTTCGCAAATGACGAAATTACCTTCCCTTTTACTCTTAATCATGCAGATTATACTTTTCAAATTCAGAATTGGCAGATTCTCACTTTCTCGCGCAATCTTTATAAACTTGGACGGAAATATTAATTAACAAAAAAATTATTCAGATGAAAATTTTGTTTGGCGGTTTCTTACGTAAAATCAATACTAATATATTTATTTTTGCATAAAATCAATGTAAAATATGTAAAAATTCAATTTTCGAATACGCCTCTTTTGTTCCAATTCGCGTACAATGGGGGCGGAGCAAAATTTCATGTTTTTATTTCCAGTTACAACAATGGTCAACGGAGTCAAAATGGCTCCTCTAAACTTTCATCTGAAATCAATAAAAACAATGAAAAATTCACGTTTTACGTTAATTCAAGTCAAACAATAATTTTGAAGTTCGGGATAGGTTGCAAATTTTTTTATTGCAAGTGGGTTTATACCTTGTAACTCCTACAGTGACCTTGAAGTTGCGAAAAACCTTTGTTTTTTTCCTTTTTCTTATTTTTTTTTTGCCTTTCGTTCCAAATTTACCACAGGGTGTAGTACTGTGTAAAATAAAATTTCAAAACTAAAAAAATCGTTTTGCTCATTAAAAAATTTCGAATTTAAAATTCTATGCCATTTAAAAAAATTGAAATCCACTCTTGAGTTCTGGGACTTAATGAGCGTAAAAAGTATTTCATTTCGTATCCTTCTTAAACTCAGATGTTGGCACTCATTAATTTTCAATTTTTTATGTGATTTTAAATTTTGATCTTCCGAAGTGAATACTTTTCGAAGTTGAGACATTTTTATATTCGAAAGTTAGATTTACATGGTTTATATGTTTGACTTTTTCTTATTCAAATTTGTTAAGAAGTGAGAATAACTTTCATTTTGATAGGTATTTTTAAAATTTGGTACAACTACACTTAACAATTAATTTTGTTAAATTTCAAACAATTTTGTTATTAGTTCTCATCAGATTTTCCAAATTTATATTGTCCGTAATGGATCTTAACATGATTTAACCCAAAGGTCTATGCACTGTAAATTTTTTTGTAGCTTTTGAATCTGGGTAGCCCATTTTTTAGGTTATAAAATTGTATTTTGTAAATTTGAGTATGCGTATCAGCATCATGAAAATGATATGTAATGTTTTATTTTAGACAAATAATTACATTTTTTCATTAATAATTTTAAAATAAACATATTATTTCTTTCAAATTTGAAAAAAAATATTTTTGTAAAATAAATCTTATATAATTTTTATTATGCTGATACTTTTAATAAAATGACTAAAAGTACAACTTTATAACCTCAATTCTAGAACGGGGGTTTCCTAAAAAAACGGCTCAATGAGATATCGATTCTTATTGTACACTACCCAGATTCAAAATCTACAATTAAATTTACAGTGTAAGGACCTATGAGTCAAATCATTTCAAGGCCCGCTGCGCCTCATCACTATAGAACACATTTTTATACACAAAACTTTGAAGACTACAACATTTTGATTATTTTTAATTCTTCATTTTTTAAAAAGATATAATGAGGAAAGGATACACGTTTGAATAAAAATATACTTTCAGAAATCGCAATTATATAAATGATGGTTTTGTTTAACAGAGAAAAGATAATTACAAATGAAAACAATTTTTTTTATTGTTTATTTAATGAATGTATTATTTTTTACCGAACTTTTTTTCATGTTTCGTCTTACCTAATTTAAAACAATGTTATTTAATACGGGTCGTACGTGGCACAGTCAAGAATTCATCTAAAATTTTTGTTCCCAAAAGAGTACTCTATATTTGTTTGAGTAGAGTTTAAAAATTGTGCAACGATTTATGAAGGAGAGAAAATTAGCCATAATAGAAAATTTAATAAAATCGTGTAATTTTAAAAAAATGTGTGAGAAATTGTTTGAAACAAAGTTTTGAAAAAAAAGAAAATTAGTTAAATAAATAATTTTGCATGTATGTTTAACACCGAGGACGACTGTGTACACTCGATAATATCGAGTGTCTGCATGCAAATTTGACAATTAAACCTCTCCGGATCAAGAGGGGATACACGTGGATTCAGCCTGAGAAGTATTATCCAGAAAGTCAATTTTTGAAATGGTTCGAATTTTAATTTTAAGGACTGATACTTGTAGAGAATTTCAAGGCGCATATTTTTTTCCTTTAGCAAATATTTGTAGGTTTTACAGTTTTTGAGGTAATTGATAAAAACCTGATTTGTCGAAAACAAAAAATTTCAATGTTTTTTCACTTCAACTCGCGCAAACTTAGTCAATTTCCAGAATTTATCAATGTTATTAATACTAAATTACATTTTTAAGTCTTTTAGAACTAGTTGAGGAAAGAAAATGGTAATATTTTAATAAACAAAAAAGTTGTTAATTTTATTGTGAGGCTTTGCAAAAATCTTGAATTTCAACGTTCAAGTGTTTGGTTTATCGAGCGAATTTTAAGCAACGGAAAACTTCGAGTGAGAAAGTTGTTGATTAAGATCTGTAGAAGTTTTCTGGAAAGTTTTAGCTCAATCGGAGTAATGATTAAAAAATTATAAATGTTTTAAATTGCAAGCGGCAATATTGACGCTGCCCTATTTGAATTGAATTTCATATTGTCCGCTGGAACACGTTCGTAGCCGAGGAGGCACGCGCATAGGGCGGGGCCTATATTGCCGCTTGCAATTTAAAACATTCATAATTTCTTAACAATAAATCCGATTGAGCTAAAACTTTCCAGAAAACTTCTTCAGATCCTAATGAACAACTTTATCGCTGGAAGTTTTGCGTTGCTTAAAATTCGCTCGATAAACGAAGCGCTTGAAGGTTGAAATACATGATTTTTGCAAAGCCTCACAAAAAAAATTAACAACTTTTTTGTTTATTAAAATATTAACATTTTTCTTTCTTAACTAGTTTTAGAAGACTTGAAAATGTAATTTAGTATTAATAACATTGACAAATTCTGGAAATTGACTAAGTTAGCGCGAGTTGAAGTGAAAAAAGATTGAAATTTGTTGTTTTCGACCAATCTGGTTTTTATTAATTACCTCAAAAACTGTAAAACCTACAAATATTTGCTAAAGGAAAAAAAGATGCGCCTTGCAATTCTTTACGAGTATCAGTCCTTAAAATTAAAATTCGAACGATTGTAAAAATTGACTTTCTGGACAATACTTCTCAGGCTGAATTCACGCGTATCCCCTTTTGATCCGGAGAGGTTCAATTGGAATCCGGCTATACTCGGGAAGAAGGCTTTCTGCAGTCATCCTCTCCCCTGTCCAAACGTCCAGGCAATTGCGAGTACTTCTAATTAAATCGAATGCGGCCGCTGGGTATCACTGGCCATAAAAAAAAGTTCGTACAGTATTTAATATAAGCCAACCTTAGTAAAGTCAAATTTTTCACAGGCTCTTACCTGGCAAAGTTGAGTTGCTCTTCGACAAAGATACTCATTAGGGTGGTCCAAAACACCCTTTTTGAGCTACAGGGCAAGTCACCCCCCAAAAGTGTGTGTCTACGAAATAAAACCATGCTACTCTCTTAAAATGAACCAGTGAAATCTCACTGATTTCCAATGAAATCTCACTGGTTGAAACAGCCAGTGTGTGTCACTGACAATCAGTGAGAATTCACTGGTTCATTCAGTGGAGTTCCGGCAATGGTTTAATCAGTGAGGTTCACTGGTTTCTCAGTACCAGTAGTCGTCTGGTCGTACGCCTTGTCGTCTGTCAGCTATTTACGTATGACACTTATCATTCATCACTACTGTGGTAACAGTTGTAAAATTATCGTTTAAAAACCGCACTTTACTCTCACAACAATAAATGAAGGCCGGGCTGCAATATAATGGGATATAATATGTTGCGCTTAATTATGGGAAGACCCGTCGTTATGTCAACGTGTCGCGTCACTCAAAGTCAAACCCAAGTAGTCAGGGGCCTCCCACTATCAAGCGAAAGATATTAAATCCCCTGCTCATTGCAGTCAGGTGCCAAATATTTATAAAACAAACACTAGTACACAATAAGGTTCTTTTTCACTCGAGAAATGCCAAGACCTGACAGGCGACGTGTGCGTACCAGACGAAAGGAGGTTCATGTCTTGCCCGCGTGGAGCGCTATATCACTGGTTCAATCTATCATTTGGCATCACTGGTAGAATCAGTAGCGCTATTTTAGTTGAATCACTTACTGGTTCATCCATTCAAAGTGGAAAAATCACTGGTTCACCAGTGATAATTCAAAATACTGATTCAGCCAGTGACAATTTCACTGGTTCTGTTTAAGAGAGTAATAACTTATTTTGCCCCCCCCCCTCCCCCAGCGCCCCAAATATGATCCAAAAATCAAAAAACTATATTTGGGGTGGTAGGCGGGTGTGAGGGTGGGTTAAAAATAAAAGTTATTAGTATGGTTTTATTTCGTACACACTCCCCTTCAATCCCTAAAAAACTTGGCACGTTTCGATCAAACCCTGAAGTATGAGTTCAATTTTTCGAAAATCAAAAATTTCCCCATGTTGATTAAATGGGATTTTGAAGTGTCCGGTGGCACGTGTTAATATTTGAATGTCGAAAAAAAAATACGGATTTTCTTTCTCCGGTAATTGAAATTGGGGGGGGGGGGTGACTTGCCCTCTAGAGTGAAAACAAATTTTGCAATGCATTTTTGGACCAACCTAATACTCATACTAAAGGACTTGAATATGTAATACTTTAGCTGAGGATTGTCGTGAGCCATAGGACTTGAATGAACCAGCCGGCCTATAATAATAACTGCCCATGCCTCTGTTATTAAACAATACCATCACACATTTGTAACATTGTAATTTTTAAGAGTTTTCTTTTAATTTTTGATTCCCAAAAATGGTTCATCTTCCACCACAAGCAACTTGAATGAAAACAATGATTTTCTTAATAAATTAAAAAAATGTGTGGACAAATCTTATATTTCCCAGCTGAAAAATATTTTTCATATGGGTATTATTTTAAGAATATTGAATATTGTAAAAATAAGAAGAAATAATGTTTACATGTATATCCAGCAATAAGCGAAAGAGGACTAAACGTCGTTACGTACTCATCATGGGTTAGAGAACTAAAGAATAGCATTCCAAAATCCTATTAAGAAACGAATTTAATTTTTAAACCCCTATATTCGGAGACTTCATACAGAAATAAGTATCACGATATTTTTTCGTAATATATCGCTTTTCCTCCATGCATGAATTTTGTCTTTAGTTGCGTACGTGGGGTCAGATTGACCTCATGCCAATAAGGAACAACATATTTTTTATAGCAAGACGCAACCAATTTATTTATTGTAGGTGAAACATTTTCTTAGCCATGCGATGTATGTATTTTATTTGTGCCTCTTTCTCGAAAGCCTTTCTCTATTTTATTGATAGTAGGAAATATCCAATTTGAACTATGATTTTTTTCCGAAATTAAAAGCACTAAGTGTGCTCCTAATTTTTGATTTGAAGACAAAAATTAGCAATAAAAGTTGCATTTTTTATTTAATTTTTTGGTTGCGAACGTCTTGCTCTATCAATTACGTCCTCTAGGCTTCGTTCGGTGAATTCCTGAAAATCCGCAAATCTCTGGAAGCCAATCTTATAAATCTAGCTTTTTAAGAAAGCAACGGAGAAAACTTTTCTTTAAAACTGCAAAAGATTTCATTTTCAAACTTGCTTTTCTGATCAACTACATGTGATTGGAAACATTCCAAGTTTCTAAACTTTTCCAAAAATTGTTTGAAATTTGGGAAAATTTAAAAGAAATGTTTTCACCATTATGTATATATATTTCGATTCAATTACGAAAATTTATACACGAATAGAATCATTAAGTAGCTAAAAAAAAATCGTGTATGTTCAATTGTTCTTTTTTGTTTTTTCAAAATTAGACCACTCTTTCATCCAAGCAGTTTGGCAAAATAAATTCTCCAGAAAAGTATATAGCATCAATCAAATTTAAGCTTGCATTGAATATTCGACAAAAAGTCCATGAATGTGCTATTTACATTCGTCGAATTGGACATCCTGCCGCTTATATGCAAAACTATTGATTTTTTCATAAGCAGTTCTTACAATATGTAGTACACTACTAAAGTCGGTATTTTCTCTTTAAAAAGGCTTTTAACTTTTTATGGCTTCAGTCACTGAGAAAAGAAAATTGGCAGCATATTTTATAAAGATAATATTTAATAAGATCCGTAGATATTTCTTGAAGAGTTTATGGAGTCAAGCTGTGATTAATTGAAGTCGAAGTCTAACCCAATTGAGGAGCATATACTTCATAGAGGCATTATAATATAGATATATATAATTTCGATTCCATTCAGGGTCGGCGGAGCAAGTATTTTCAGAGTGGAATTCAATGCTCACAATTTACTCACAATTACATCCTTTTTGGACATTTACATATTAAAAAAAACATCTAAGTAAATATCCCATTGGAGTCTTGAGCAAGGGATAGGAAAACTGCAGAAAACCTCTTCGACCGCAGTCGCCTACCGAGAGTCGCGTTCGGATGTAGTCATTCGATATAACATCGACTGTTTATATTATACCTAGTGATGGGCACTGCTCGGGCTGACTGTGGTAATACCTGACCTGACCGGTAATGTCCGGTCATGACGGTAAAAGTTGGTAAAACGCGGTCAGACCCAAATATCTCCAACAGGAAAGATTTTGTTATATAAAAAAAGTGGTTTAGTTGTTAGGAAATACCCTATGCTAAACTTGTACAAAAAGTTTTTCGGTTCTAAATGTTCCAGTTATTCTCAAAGTTATAAAAATGCGAAAAAGCTGAGCATAGCAGACGACACTTTTGACAGTTTCACGCGAGTTTCGAGGGGAATTTGAAAATGACACTTTACAAATCGACAAATTACATTGAAAATCTGTTGCATTTATTAAGTAATATTTTTAAAATAATATTTAGTAGTATGCTAAGTTATTTTGAATAACATTTCAATGAATATGACACTTAAATATTAAGTTAAGTACTGTGTATCGTATAGGTTATATTCCCTAAATGAAAATACTGTTTTTTTGTCTTTAAATAA
>CAKNYM010049566.1:88879-139847 GCA_932195095.1 Andricus curvator
GGTGGAAATATTTTGGTCTGACCGCGTTTTACCAACATTTACCGTCAGGATTGGTCATGACTGTGAAATACCGAGCAGCGCTCATCACTAATTATACCCATCCTCGGTGTGAAATCTCCCCCGCCCGTCAGTAGTACTTAAACGCAGTGAACAACAAGACCTAGCAATAATCACAAACGGTCAACACTTTTTAAAAAATTATTGATACCTTAAACACCAAAAGCTAAATAAAACTATTTTCCGTTGCATATTATCTCGAATTTACAATATTAAATATCTTACGTGAACGAAATATTTCACCAAAAATTGTGCAGTTTTGCATTTTACCATTCGTAATTAATTTTTTTAACTCAAAAATAAATGTCCAAAAAGGTAAAAAGTGTGATCAAACTTTGGGGTGTAGAGATCCACACAATCCACACGGTTTGCGCCGGCCCTGATTCCATTTAGACCTTAAACTTTAGATGTAAGAAATTAGTACTTAAGAAATAAAATCGGTACTTGCGCGTACCCCGAGAACGAGCGCGACCTTAGGGTCTTTTCACCGAAGTAGCCCGGTCTTTTGGCGGTAGACTGAAACGAGGATAGCAGCTATACAGTTGTGGCTATCGATATGTTTGCAGCGGACCATTACAAAGACGATTTGATCCAAGTCAGTAGGTGGAGCCTTGGAGACCGGCACTCGCGCAGCCTAAGCCACGTATCTAACATCACCTTCTCTATATATTACCTTAACTCACTACGTGTTTATATATGCCAACATATATACACATGTATATATGTATGTATATTTATACATACATATACACATAAAACATACCTATATTATCGTTAAATTATGTATAAATTCGAGAGAAAATGCACCGTGCGCCTTCCCAATTCAAAAAGTCACAATTTCACGCTTGTGATTCTGGCCTTCCACCGGTCTCTTGCAAGAAGACTCATCTCTACAAATGTTGGATTCTTGATTTATTCATTTGTTTTTTTATTAAAAAAAGGCCGCGATGCAAAAAGATAAAAGTAGTGGGGGACTCGAATTCTGAACTTTGCAGGGTGGCCCCTGGGCCGGGAAATGAGGCAGTGAATTCATTTTCTAAACAAGGAAATTTTTTAATCAATAATTTTATCATACAAAAACGTACCCACAATCATTTTACAAAAACTTGATTTCATATGAAATAGTTTGAGATTAAGCGAGTTTGTTTTGAAATTGTTCAAAGTGGCTACTACGGTCCAATGGGAAATTTTGCAGCTTGAAGCATTTTCAATTTTTAATTGTTGAATTGTAAAATCTTATAATTTTTAAGAATTGATTTTTATATGTTTACATTAATATTAGAAGTTTATACTGTGTTCCTTGTATAGTCCTTAAAAAATACAACGTATTGATTAAGACAAACATTTTCGCCTAGAGAATGAGTTTTACAAAATATAAAAGATGAGTCTTCTTGTATAGTTGTAAGTTAATTAAAAATGAATTTCGTTTTTTTTATGAGTGACCAACGTCTAATGACTAATTTAATTGCGGATGGTTCGGAGATAAAAAGTAGGTATAAAAAAAGTAATCATATCGTTTAGTAAATTGTATAATATATAGAAAAATATTGATTACTGCGCATGTGACTTTTCAATCACATGATTGACAATACTTTTTGAATTGGAGTCGTCGGCTGTGCTATATACCCAAATCAATATAGATTAAGGTATTGATATGGGTGTAACGGTCTTTTTATATTAAATCCGTGGTACTGGCTGATTGCTTAATTTGTTCCTTTGTTTAATACTCACTTTGTCCTGCCGATGCATAATTTTCACACAAAGCAAAGTTAATTTTACAATATATTTATTGAGTTCTTTAAAAATATTGCTTTTATTTACATTGATTAAAACATTGGTTATAGAGTTCGTAAAAATGTATTAAAATTATGTTATATATTTCATTTCAATTTTAATATGAGAATTGTGCATGAGCAGACTCAAGTGGATCGGCAGGGTGAACACGAATGCTGTATCTAAGCTCGTCATATTTAATATTTCTATTAAATAGCGATTCAGTAGCTCACTTTTAACAATAATGCATGCAACTTTGATCAAACTCATAAGTTTCGAAAACCCTAGTTAAAATGAAAAATAACGTTTAATTCGCGGAACCTTATAATTGATTCATAGTTGAATTTCAGCAGTCGAATATTTGCACATGAATTATATTTGAAAATTGTATCAGAAAGGATGAAACTTGTGAGCATCAATGCATGATATAGACAAACTGGTTTGTTCTTGCAACCACTTTAGTGAGTTGATTCTTCACCAGTTAGAATTTTACTGTAGAGCTTGTTACAGCAATTTATGAGGACGTGAAAAAACGTAATATCATGACTACTATTTTTGAGATAAACAATAAAAGTAAAATAAAAATGAGATTACGTTTGCCCGCATAGAAGATTTATTTCCTAGTTCTCATTCGTACTTTTGGAGTTTTTGGTTTGCATGCCTATTTTGTGTAAACGTTATAATATATAAGTTATGGAGCAAACACTTTTTTGAACTGTTTTTTTTTCATTAAGATTTAATGTTTTAAGGAGGTGTTTGCTTTTGCATGAATATAGTTTTGATAAGTTGCATGTTAAATATTTAAGATTCTATTTTTAGACTCTTTTATTAATTTCTCGTGCTTCACCATCGCGTCGATCATCTTGAAATAATAATAATCAAAGAGGAGAACTTCACCACCACGGAAGTATTAATTCATTTAGAATTTATTTTTTGATTGAAGGCGATGGTGAGGAAAGGTGAGAATTGCATGTTGCATGGGTTGTTTGCACAGTTTGTAGGGTAATTCACAGATTTTCCTGTATGTGAAATATAAATTGTGGAGTGCGAGAATCAGTTATTTGATTCACAACACTTTGCTCATTATAGAATTAGAATAACCGTGCGAATTGGTTTAGAGTAGAGTTCTAATGAACTAATGTTAATTTGGTAATACATAGTAGAAATCCGCAAACGAAGGCATTTTTATTGCATATATCTAGCTCTGAACTTTTTTCGAAATGATAATACATTATTCTTTAACAGGGTGATTGCTAGACCAGGAAAAACGGAGAAATGACATTGAACTTATATTTTTACGGCACAAAAACCCTTTTTTATTACTTTAATTATCGCTAAATTGATACAAGATTAAATATTATGCATTTTTTATCGAGTTTGATTTGAAATTCTTTTGATTTAAAAAAAGTTCAATTTGCAACATTGCCAAGTATGAAATCATTGAGTTGACAACTCATAATTCTAAAGTCTTTTAATTTTAAAATCTTCCTTTTTCTTCAATCTTAATTCTTTTTTCTTTATTCACAATGACGTGTTGTCCCCTTAGGCTTAGGGTTTACATGACTTCCGTTTCTTAGAATATTACCACCCGATACCGACCTATGCGGGCGAAAAAGTGTGCGAGCAGCAAAGGAAAGCGAGAGGGTGGGCGAGAACGCATCTCAATTGAAAGTATTTGAAATTGAACAAATTTGATATAAAAATGCTTCGAGTCGAACGCACAACTGTAAACATAAAATTATTAAAGATTTAACAAATTGAATTATAATATATAATATTGAAGAATAATTGACTGTGGAAAACTTTAAGAATTGATAATTCTACATTTCACGCTTAACGTTTATGTACATTGATATTTTGTAAAAATTTCAATGTTACACAATCGCGTTCCGAATTCATTCAAACTTTTTTTTTAAGTTTCTAAGGCACTATTTGAAACGGGAAATTCTGCACTTTTTACAGAAATCATTTAAAGATTCGTTGGTGTCCAAAAACTTTAAAGAATGGTTGCTTGTCTTAATAAACGTTAGTAAAATTCAATAAGAATAAGATTCTACCAATTTTCCAAAATTTATTGTCAAATCACTTAAGCTTTGAATTTAAAAAAATTTGAACATTAAAACCCTCCAGTAAGTGTTCAGGTACACGTGCACTAACAAACCGAAAAACACTTTGAGTAAAAAGTGTATAATTTCCGCTTTAAAATGAGCCAATGGAACTTGAAAAATGTTTAATAATTTCAAAGATTTTGTTAATATTAAAGAGAGCCAAAAACGTGGTTTTTATATATTTATAGAAACAATTTAAATTTTTACAGAAAATTTATTAAAGCTATGACATCCATTTGTATTTAAATTTGTTTTAACTTTATCCCAAATTTTAACGGCGCGAAGTATAAATCTCTTCAATATTAAACGATTTTCAAATTGAAACATTAAAAATTCGACTATTTCGAATCTCAACAGTTTTGATTATTTTAAATTCGAAAATTTTCAGCTCTAAAAGTGTGTTTTTTTTTATTTTAATCGCCGGGCAAAATTTTTTCAAACTGAGCAATGACCGAAGTTTTTTTCTTGTATTTTAGCAGCTACCCTACTGTTTAAGAACGGCAAATACAAAGGGACACGTGATCTTAAAATTCAAATTTCCTACTCTTACTTTGTTGCATATGTCATCTTTTTATGTTAAGAACATTAAACGTGCTTAGATGTTGTTCAGAAAGAAAAGAATTAAATTAAACCTTATAAATAAAAATTAAAAATCGATAATAAGTGACATACGTTGCACGACTTGGAAATTCGAAAAAATTTAGAACTCTACTCTGGCTTCACAGGAATCTCTCGTGTATCTGTGCATGTGCATGATTAAGAACATGTATACTGTTAATAGTGAGCTTAATTAAGATAGAAGTTAATAAGAAATGAGAAAAATTGTAAAGTGTACCAGGCAATGTCTTCTTTGTTTGGACCAAGTGACGGAGAGCTGCATTCTTTAAAAAAAAGTCCAGCCTCGAGTTTTCGAACATTCTCTCAGTTACTAGGTTCACATCGGAGACGCGAGTGTTCCACCGAAGCATTTCAATATGTTCCTAACTCGGAGAGAAAACAGGCAGGCAACTTCTCGACTTTGTGAGATACATCACAATTTGTCTTGAATACCATTGCTTGCCTTTCGAGTGCGAAAATTGTCTAATTTGAAAAGGCAAATCAATCAGGTCGAATGCTTATTATGGGACAAATTGAAAGTAGGGCAATTTTCACTCATTCAGTAACGTCAAACTTAAAACTAGCATTAACATAATCGATCGTTATTAAATTCGATGATTGTTTGCACCGTGGCACTGACACATGATCTTAATCACCCAGCGCCCTCTCATTTCCAGAATCACTAATTCATCAAATTTGAAGTGGTTCTTCGGAGGGTGAGGCGGCGTTTGGTTCTTATGGACAAATTTGGTGTGGGCTGACATCTATGTTAGAGATTACAACATGTCCATTCGCTGCTGCTGGGCTTGAGCAAATATTGTACGCAAAGTAAAAAGGCCCCAATAATAACAAGAAGAAAGGAAAACAATCTTATAGAGAAACCGGAAAATGTAAAATATCTTGTAAATGTAGGCGTATTTTGCTTTGCGTACCTTGATTGCTACAGCACAGTGTGTAATTTGGTTTACTAAACCATTGGGCGGTTTGCATCGATAGATTTTTACTACTGAAAGCATGAAAGCACACATGAATGCACTCCTCCAAAGAAGCTGTATGATTGCGAGACTTACAGACCGCCCAATCTGCGATTATATATCATGCAATTATAAAGAACTTATAATCATGTTTGACCTTTATTTATTGGATATTTTCAGAAATTTGTGGTTTGCTGAATCTTGTCACAACTTTTTTGATGTGTGAAGCACACGCGCGTAGGCACAGATCCGCGGCAAATGAAAGAAAAGTCTTTAAATTTCCAATATTAATAGTTTGTGCCAAGGGGTGTCCAACCCCGTTGATCTAGTGTGCATGCGCGTGTGTGTTCGCGCGCGTGTGTGTACATATATACTTACTCATCGTACCACTGTACTCATTGTATAAATTACACATTCACCGCTCGAACACAACTTCTCGGCCAATCTCTTCAACTGTATTGAATTTTGTCTTGTTAAAACGTACCACTTAATCGAATCATCATTAATTGGCTTGTTTTATCATCACTTTCGAACCGCGATTATTACTTCTTACATTTGGCTTTATTTTAGCTCAGTTTTACAATTCTTTCCTCACCCGATCGAATCCGAGAGTACTTTCTGCACAAACCCGTCAGGAAGCTTACAATTTTCCTACAAGTAGAGTAAGATCGCTCACTTGATTCAAGTTGATTGTTTCAGTGTTTAAAATTCTGATAATTTTTATAAAATAGTTAATTTCGTCTCCATCTACTCTCGGGTACGATTGTTAGACAATGTAATTGGCTTTTACCTTTATTGCGTAATGCTATTTGCTTTTGAGATCAGTTTTGTATTATACCTTAGTTTTAGAATTGAAGGTAGGTCAGATTCATGTGAGTTTCATGAGAGAATAGTTTGACCCATTTTTAAGGTTTATCATGTTGACAATAACAGTTTTCGATTTCTTAGTGTAATTTGATTAATCGTGCACGTTTGATACTCGGTGTTTCCGGCAATGCATAAGTAGAGTTGTAAGGTTGCCATCATTTTTGGGGGTTCCAGTATTGTTCATTTTTTCGCAGGTTTCCACATCCTAAACTTCACTATTGTCACTTTCTTTATTTTAGTGTGTGTTCGAGAATAGTTTCTTGATAATGCATCTGGTGACAACAGCTATTTTGATTATGGCTTGTAGGTGAATTTATAATTAAAAACTTAAATATTCGAAACAAAAGCTCTTTACTCAATTGTAAGTGTTAAGTTTACGTTTCAGAGTGAGCATGAGGTATCGAAAGACGGAGAACTAAAACTCTATGACTTTTTTGGTACCAAAATTGAGCGGCAAGTTTGCAACAGTAGATTTGTTAATTCCTTGAGTTTTAATTCCTTACTTTAATTCATCTTTATCCTTTATATGGTGTTTTCGAGTCTCTTAATTCCGGAAGATAGAGAAATGCACTGCACTGTTTGTAAACCTAAACTATTCTCACATGTGACTCGCATCTGCGTGTACGTGTTTTTCGAAAAGCAACCGAATTCATGTCGCATCGTGTGTAAAAGTCTTAACTTGTCTACTTCCAATAACCAGCATGTAAGACACAATCGGATGATTTTCGAAATCGCGTACACGTTCCTATGCTACGGCTCGAATCGCACCGACCGCGTTTACACAGAAATTGCTGTTAGTCAAACGCGTGACTCGGTTGAGTTTTATTAAAATTGTACCTTCGAGAAACTTGAATGTATGTCGTAGACGCACGAGGTGCAAGAAGGGCAATATACCAATCTTTCGATTATTTAATTTCACCATTATTTAGTGACTAACATTGTTTGAGCTTCAATTAGTATCTTGATTAAAAGTGGTGTACGTCATGTGTAAGATATACTTGGGTGTGGGAGTACCATTCGTGGTATTTAAACGTTTCAAATGTCCAGAGACTCTAAGCAATTTATGTATTTTTTTGAAAATATGTGAAAATAATTTAATTGAAAAATCTAATCCTCGAAGCTTGACACAGATAAAGTTAAAGAATTAATTGATCTTGGGAATGTATTGAAATTCAAAATAGGTATTGGACGTTTGAAACGGCTTTGATGCGGCAAGGCGTCTTGCGTTTCGAGTAATCGAATTGCAGCACGCGATGCATGCTATTGGCTATGGTACTAGGTACCTTTGGCTGAGGTTAAACGTTTCAATTTCCAAATTTTAGATGATAGACGTTGCGAATTGTGTTTCAGCATATCCAGTGGCCCCTCATCCACCAACAGGTTTCGTTCCTGCTCAGGCGCAACCAACTACCTATGGCGGTTAGTTACGTTTAAACAAATGCTGTTAATGTGTAGCATCAAAGATGTATTTTTTTAAATCTAACGTCAACTGGAATTGACCGCTAGATTATAGTATCTTCATATATCTCATTGCTTTAACATTCCTTTCAAAAGTTGATTCTATTGCATGTTATATTGCATGTCAAATACTACATTGTAGAAAAAGATCAACTTGAAAAAAAATGTCGAGACAACGAAATCCATTGAATTTTAAAATTGAGAAACTTGCTCTGGTTAAAGCGACACTCCCTTATTCACGCGGTAACTGGTCTCAATTTTTAATAAACAATATAAATCACAGTTGCAGGTGCTTCGCCCTACGGCGTCTTTCCCAATCAGCCACAGCTGTATGCGACGCAAGGACCTCCGCCGCCCACGTATGACCAAACTCTTACACATCCAATGGTAAGATCATTTTCCGTTATACAGAAAACAAATCTTTTGTAAACTCCTCTCCAATGCTGTGAAACTGTGGAGTGGTCGAGTCTGCGAAGATTTTTTTTGTATCTATTAAATCATGTTATATTTTTTCTTCAACCTGAAAATACACCCATCTCTGGTTGCTTTCGAGACATGAGCATAGTGTTGAATGATTGCATAGCTCCAAGTATCACTCGCATTGAAAACTGGAAATTAACCATTTTTATGCTGACAACTTCAAATGAGAATATCTCATTTTCTCAGATTTTTTAACCCTTCAGGTTCAATTGATAGCAGTTAGATAATTACATCTGGTTATTGAAAAATGTGCATTACATATAAAATTTGATATAAAATGTGTCTTTGTTTCTAGATGTATCAGCCGATGTATGGACAAGGATATCCAGGAGGATACTTGACTGGTTACCCAACCGCTTATGGTCCTCTGCAATATTATCCGCCACTAGCAGCTGCGGCTTACTATCCTGCGGCTGCCATGCAGCCTGCGCCAGTTAGACCCACGCTTATGGTACCTGTAAGTATTAATTTATTATTAGTTATTACTTTCTGTTTCAAAAATAAATTTTTTTTCATAGTTGCAAATATTGTTGAACTAATTTTGTCTAGGCATTTCCACTTGTGTCATTTTTATGTCACTGCCCGTCTGTAGCTAACTTCGTGCATAATATGTCACTTGAAATACATAAAAACTTACCTTTGTATTTCCTGAATAAGGGCCACCACTGATTTGAAAGGTTTTCAAAAAAAGAAGGATACATTGTAGAGTATAGTTGAAAAAATTGGCGATTTTACCAGTTTTTTCGCATGTGACTACATACCAATTCAGTGTTTCACATTGTGACTAAACTTTTCCACATAGGGATAATATTTTGACGGAAATTATACATATTAAGGGGAACTTAGACTATCTAAATGATCATATTTTTTATATTTTTTCAAATTACAATATAAAATTTTATTTAATATTTTTATTTGATAAACCTTGTGAGGCCAAATCCATTTCAAATGCTGTTCATCCTAATGATACACAATCGGTCGCCGACGAAATACATTGTTTTTCAAAGGAAACGAGACTGCACGAATTTTACGAATAAAGCTGATAAGCAGGTTGTCTAGCGTCCTGGAAATCTTTGAAAACCTGGAAAAGTCCTTGAATTCTTTTTTACCTAGAAAAGTCCTTGAATTTTGCAAATGATCCTGGAATTTATGTTCCCTTGAAGAAAAATTAGGGTTTTAAACTTGTTCTCTGCTGAATAAAAAAATACTAATGAAAAATTCGTTTCTTTTTTGTTGCAAATTAATTTTTTTGAATTGAAACCTTAACTATTTTAGTTAAAGATTCATCTTTTCTGTTTCTAAAAATGTAACTATTCTATTTTTGGCTGAAAATTGATTTTTTTAAATTGAAAATTCAACTACTTGGGTTGAAAATTGAATTATTTTATTGAAAATTCGTTTTTTAAAATTAAAAATTAATTTTTTACCTGAAAATGTAATTTTTCCATTTTTTCGTTGAAAATTGATCATCTTAGTTAAAAATTCGTCTTCATTGGCAGGAAACTAATCTTTTTGGTTGAAATTCATATTTTCGGGTTAAAAATGCAACTGTTTCACAAAAAATTCGTCTTTTCTCTTGAAAGTTCAACAACTTGGTTAAAAAGTCAATTATTTTGTTGAGAAATTTCACATATGGCACTTTTTTAGTTCCGCTAGACCCACAATTTCTACTATGTTTCGTGAGAAGTATTTTTTCACTGTAAAAAAACAGGTACCTGGAAAAATGAATTTTTTTTATCCTGAAATTTTGTTTTGAACTAACGCTAGACACCCTGTGATAAGGCAAATTATCAAGAAGTTGTTGAAATTTTTCTTTAGATTGTCACATTATTTAAAATAATACAGGTATTTTACTTTTCCGTCGAATCTGAGGGTAGTCGTTTTTTGGAAAATATTGAAAGACAATTCACAAAAAATCCCGAACCGCTTTCTATTATAAATTTTTACTATCAGAGCGAAAATATTTCATGATACTTAATCGTGTATCACCTCTTTTAAGTGGAGGGCGATTTTTTCACCTGAAAAACAAAAGTAGGGTTATTTCACAATTCTAAATAAAATAATATTTGAATAGTTAATTTGTAAATTTGTTTCCCGTTGCTCTGTTCAAGAGAAAGAATATTATGATAAATTTGAAGCGTGAAAACACTCCTTTAAATTGGAATCTCGTGACATAAAAATTGACAGTGATTCTCAAATATTAAAACAGGGTTGCTCTCTATGGGTTAGGGAATGTCAGAGAAAACCTGAAAGAGTAAGGGAATTTTCTCTTAACTGAAGCTGAAGTTTATAAAATTCTGTATGACTATTGCGACTAAAAGTGTGTTTAAGATAAATTTCGAAACAAACTTTTCTTTGCATTAACATTATTGTTGACCTAGATTGTACGGTTGTTTTTTTGATACCTGAAAGAAACATTTATAGCGGTCAGGAAAAATGTAAAATTGATGAGCAATTGGTTTTAACACATAGTATATTACATCACAAGTAGGTTTAGGCACGTCTTTACCTCGGGGAGGTCAATGTTCGCAGGATGAGTAGTAAAACCATGGCCGAAGGCTATCGTTTTTCCGGTCATCCTGTGAACATTGAATTCCCCGCTTCAACACGTGTGTAACTCTGCGAGTGATGTAGGATATTTTAATCGAAACCACCATGCTGTACAGCTGTAGAGCCCCCAGAAAAGTGAGCGTTGGATAGCCCCTTACCGAAATGGCGTGAGAACGTCCAATGAAGTGAATGTTTTTTGATAATGATGATCACTGTCCGAACATTTTTCTGTTTTGTTTTCTCCATTTCTCAAATTTGTGTACGAAGTGTACGAAGATTTACAATTATATAACACTTTGCGATGTAATTGCAGATGATTGAAGTGTTGACGGATTCCATTGTTTTAGATGAAAACATACGATTGATATGGGAGTCAGCCGTTTGGGTTGTGATTGGTAATCTCGTATGGCGCGAAATTTTCATATATATATATATATATACAGTAAGTTAATGAAATCTGATGAAACACATTGTGCGTTATTCAGTGGCCATTTGTGGAACTAATAAACCGTCAGTGCGGCGGCATTTCGAACTAATAAACTGTTAGTAGTTGATATTGTTCGGTAAAGGGCTGTCTAAACGCTCACTTTTCTGGGGTGTAATAGGCTCATAACATGGTGGTTTCGAATAAATAAAATATGTGAGGCCAAGAAGTTATGCTAAAGTCCTTCTTAAAGCTGTCTCGATTTCGAAAGCTGTCCTTTGAGAAATCTCCAAGCTGTCTCACGAAATATTGCGCACGCAGCATTGGATCGTGCCGTACGCCCGATACGATAAACAAAGCAAAGTCAAAAGAGGCCAGCTTAACATGTATGACATCGTGTTATAGCTCCAATCGGCTATCGGATTTATACTTTTTAGTTTTATCACAAAAACTGTAATCCTATTTTTCTAAATATAACTTTGGAAAACCGCGGTCTTGCAGTATTTTCAAAATTTCCAGTACTTAAACTGCTGCAAAACAAAGCAAAATGTTATATTGACTTTGCTCTTAAATTTTGTGCCAGTGAGAAAATAATTCATCGGATTAAAATAATTAAAGAAAATCTCGAAAAGTGAATTGAGGAATATGTTGATGAAAACAGCATTTAAAAAAAAATGTTTTGTTTTGAAAAGGGATAGCAGAGATAATGATTACTGTCCTGAAATAAGTGATTTTGTACAAGAGAGTGTGTTACGCATTTCCGAGACAGCTTGGAGATTTCCGATTTCCCGATTTGGGACAGCTTGAAGATTTGACTGTATCTACTGCAGTACCATTAAGATACTTTTATGAGATTTCCGCTATTAGCTCTCAATTGTGAGATCCAAGCATTGGAAATGTGATATCTGACTTCACGTTTAACAAAAGTCTCGACATTTTTTTCTGCCGCTTCGTTTTCCAAATTTACACTAAAAATATTAATAAAACTGGTTAAAATGGTATTTTTCTCAACATAATAACATTTCATGCTATCATAAGTAGCCAAAAAATGTACTTTCACCTCAAAATATTGATCTGAAAGTCTGTTTTTGAAGACAATCAATACATCCTTAACTAATACGTAATTTGTACAGTGATTGCTCATAATAATTTTTCATGCACCATGTTATTAAAAGCTTATATTTTAGATCTTTTTTGAGTCGTTGAATATGCATTTGTTGCCAAGTTTGAAGAATTTATCTTAATTTGCAAACGAACCTCGTAATACATATCGATGCCTCCGTTCAATATGAGACTATATGTAATTTGTGCCGAGTATGAGTCTATCTGTATTTTAGAAACTTTTAACTTCATAATTGCCCCCTAAGTTCTATCAATCAGTATATTAGATAATAATAAAAACGTAATAATAAGCAGTGACTTATTTTTCACCAGACTAATAATTTTGATAATAACCAAAGAAAAAATTGAATTCTACCATTACAAATATTTTATGATAATTACTGTTTTACGTGAAATTTATAATGATTCAATTCTGCTTACACTAAATTACTATATATTAATAAACTATTAAATATAATGGTCGACCGACTGGACACATATTGAATGTAACCTCTAAATGCCATATGGGTACAGAGGACACCATCGACAAATACGTTTCAACTGTGATTCTTAAACCAAATCATACGTATGAAATTTTTGATGTTATATTTTGAAATAGCTTTCTTTCATGACGAATATTCTAATTCTTTCTCAAATTTATTTATTTTGCTTAGCTTGTCGACCTTGTTTCAGAATGCACATATACCTGTAATCCACGGAAATGAACTAAAATGACTCATTTATATTTTCGCTTTTGCTCCCTTATAATCTCATAGAGCACATATACTACATATTTCTACATATGTGCTGTCAGCGCCGCACGGTGGACTAAAGTGAAAAAGTTCGTGACAAAATCGTAGAACTTTTTACAGGGATGACCTAGAGGGATGGATTTTTTTAGATTTACAGATGAATAACTGCAGAATAGAGGGAAAATACGGAGAAGCTGAAAATATATGTTTTTTACCTTGAAAATCTAGGTTAAATTTGTCAAAAAGTTGTATTATTGGATACCATGGGCGCTCAGATTTTATATTACATATGTTACACATATTCTAATAGATTTCGTCATGCCGAATCCAAATATGGGCGTTAAATCAGCGTAGGACTTCTTGTTTGTGAGAAAAATGCAATTGAATTATCTCTTTTGAACCATCATGTCGTGAATGATTTCCAATAATGTAAACTTGACTATTTGTCGTATTAAAGGGGTTTTGGGGTCGTGGAATTAGAATACAAAGTAAAAATGTCAAAATTCATAATGGCGGATCCAATATGGCGGACCAAAATTATAAGACCGAGCCGATATGACTGAAATTTACTGTACGGGGGTTTTCGGGTCGCTGATTTCGAATCTAAAATCAAAATTCAAAATGAAGGATCCAATATGGCGGAATGTCATTGTGAGAATATAACCGATTTTATTAAAAATCGTTACTTAGGTTTTTTTTATGTCGCCGGTTTCAAATCTATAGTGATAGTGAAAATTCAAAAATTTTATTATTTGAATTTTCATTTTAAATGTTTGATACAATATTACATCAGACATTTAACATTTTTTAATTTTCACTATAGATTTGAAATCGATGACATAAAAAAACCCTAAGTAAGGATTTTTAATAATATCGGTTATATTCTCACAATGACATTCCGCCATATTGGATCCTTCATTTTAAATTTTGACTTTAGATTCGAAATCAGCGACCCCCCCCCCCCATGGGAATTTGCAGTAATATCGGCTCGGACTTACAATTTTTGTCCGCCATATTGGATCCGATATTTTGAATGTTGACATTTTGATTTTAGATTCGAAATCAGCGACCCGAAAAACCCCCGTACAGTAATTTTCAGTCATATCAGCTCGGTTTTACAATTTTGGTCCGCCATTATCAATTTTGACATTTTTACTTTGTATTCTAATTCCACGACCCCAAAACCCCTTTAATACGACAAATTTACATTATTGGAAATCATTCATGACATGATGGTTCAAAAGAGATAATTCAATTGCATTTTTCTCACAAACAAGAAGTCCTAGGCTGATTTAACGCCCATATTTGGATTCGGCATGACGAAATCTATTAGAATATGTGCAACATATGTAATATAATATCTGGGCGCTCATGGTATCCAATAATACAACTTTTAGTCAAAAAATGTCAAATTTTACCTAGATTTTCAAGGTAAAAAACATAAATTTTCAGCTTCTCCGTATTTTTCCTCTATTCTGCAGTTAGTCAGTCACCTGGAAATCTAAAAAAAAATCCATCCCTCTAGGCCATCCCTGTCAAAAGTTCTACGATTTTGTCACGAACTTTTTCACTTTAGCCCACTGTGCGCCGTGTATGAGACCATTTATTCGCTATGCTTATAGCAGATAGACTCAAATTGAATGGAGGCGTCGATAATATGTGATTTAAATCATTAAATGTCTAGTGTAACGTTCTGTCATTTTCAATGGATATGCTTCCTTAGTTAGCATCACTGCGGGAACGTTTAATTTGTTCACAGTTCAAAAAAAAGGTCTGCTTATTCTAGAAGCGGCCACTATTTTTTCGTAGTAATGAATAAAAGAGTCGAATTTCTGTATATAGAAATCTACATATACAATTACAAAGGTCTGCATTTTTTACTTTTTTTCGACCCATTGAATTCGACTATGCATTTTCGATGTATTTTTGTACACTGAATACGAATCTGGGCAAAAAATTACATAGCACGTCAAGTTCTTAAGAAAACTAGGCTTGAAATCTTCATAAACCCTTTTTTTGCGATTTTTGAAAAATCAAAGCGAATGAACCTGACCTAGTTCAAATTAATGTTTCACCCGTGAATTTAAGCCAAAAATGAGGAGAAAATTGTATTGGAAGTAAGCCTTTCACAAAATATATACACATTGGGTACATTTGCGATGATTTTTCAAAGATTTGCCAAAAAAGCAGTTTATGAAGGTTTACCCCTAATTTTCTGAAATAACTTAACCTGCTAAAGTAGTTTTTGGGCCCAGATTCGTGTTCAGTGCAGAATAATACATCGAAAATGCCTAGTCGCATTCAATCGGCAAAATCGCTCAAGTCTGTGTTATTTGAGTTCCTAGTATCTACCGCAATATTAGATCTTATTTATTTCAACACATTACTCCATAGGGGCCGTTCAAAAAACAAGTAACGCCTTTTGGGAGGGGGGGGGGTCAAAATTTTCAGAAAAAGTATTACGTCTTTTTTTGAACGGCCCCATATTGGGATTTCTAAAATCCCTGTAACACAACAATTTCTTTTGAACCAGAATGGATTTGATGGAACCCGATTCGATGGAATTTCGCAGCAGGTCCTTCCTCCACCACCACCAGGTGTAGCTGCAAATGCGGCACAATTAGCAGCAATGGCAGGACACAGTGTCGCTCTCTCGCAAAAGAAAGGTTCGTTTCTTGGAGGAGGAACAGAGGGTGGCTACACCTTTTGGTAAACCAAGCGCTCAACGCGAACCGTTAATGTTATCACAGGCATTGTTGTTGAGATCCGTGTAGGCAAAATTCAACTGTCTTAGAGTTTATTCTATTCCGTCAGACGCAATCTCCCGACAGCGTGCGTCTGAGTGTATGGACCGTCCGAAGATATCTGGAACGTAACTACTGCACGCCTTTTTTCATTTGTTACCAAATATCCAGAAGAGAACGAAGACGCGCGGGGCAACACAATTCTGCCGGTAGAGATTGAATAAATAACAAGAAAGAAAACCGAAAACAAAGAAAAAGAATCTAGAAAGGAAAACAAAAACAAGAAAGAAAAAGAAAAAAAAAGAAAAAAGAATTAGGAACTTTCTCCTTACTATTATTTTTCTTCAGCCTGTAGATTCTGCGGGGCGGACAGTCTGTACATTGAGAACTTTTTTGTAAAATTTTTTGAAAAATAACTTTGTAGAAGCGAAAGACTAACGCGCTAATTCAGTATTAAAATTCGAAGAATGCCAATGCGAGAATAATGAGCGATTTCTCTGGAACGAACGGAAAGGACGGGGGATCCGTTCTATGGAAATCGCAGGCATTGCTATTATCAGCCGTATTCGTTGAAAGGGAATATTAGGGAGGAAGAGTGTGTGAGAGTGAGTGTGAGTGAGAGTGAAAGTAGCTCGCAAAATGTTATTGTTTTTAAAGTTAAACGAGTGAATTCGCCTGCAGGGATCGATAATCGAAGTGTGTTCGAAGCCTTTTTTAATCGCAACTACTTGGCAGGGTGACAGAGCAGGCTGTACACATTATTTTTGACGATTCCCTGCCAATCGACCCTTGTGACGCAAACCATTTACGCCAATGTGGTCACTAGCATTTAGACTGCTATCGAAAATACTCTTCGTTCTTCTTCATCTTTGTTCTTCTCTTTACCATCTTGCTTTCTTCTTCATATTTTCCATTCTTCTACTACTTTTTTCCTTTTCTGTTCCCTCATTTTATTTTTATTATTTTTTAAAAATAATTTTCTAATGAACTCAGTGGGCAGCCCCGAATACTAGATCAAATTATATGAGTGATACTAAAGTTCCAAAAATGTTGGAACCAACTTTAGATATTCGAGCCTTTTATTTTTAAATTGTTGAATTTCGAAGGCTTTTAGTTTTGAAGGCTTCAGAAGAATCATATAATTTTTTATTTAAAAACGTTGATATATAGACGGGTTTAACATAAAATTCTTATATTTTCGAGCGCTTTACAAATGTAAAGCATTCTGCGTTCATAATTCAATTACAAAACTTCTTTCGAAATTGAAACAATTCATTATCTCGTGCCAAATGAATTGTCTCGGTGATTCCTTCATTTTTCGACCTTTATCGCTAGATTTTTTTTATATTTTCCTTTTTTTATTTAAATGCACGCATTTCCTAGAACCAGTAGTCATTCTTGAAGATTTTTTACACTAGATGGACTAAGGAGGTTTTTATTTAATCGAAAGATTCTTGCTTGCAATGATCATGTAATTTAAAGAAGAAATCACGACTCGACCTTCAGCGGTCGTCATAGCAAAGAGTCGACAATAAAATTCGATGTAGAGTTCGGTTTTCGATTTTCCGATAGTTTGTCAGCCGCGGGGATCGCTTAAGGCCGAGACTGAGGTGGAAAGGAGTGAGTGCTTCGACATGTTAAGTACAAAGTGATTAAACGATTAGCCGAAACTGTTGGAAGCGTTGTGAGGAATTCTTTGAGAACAACCGTAGTTAATATGTAATCAAGTTAGACCATCCACACAGCTAGTTTATTGGAGGAATCTGCGCTAATTTGAAAAATGCGCACTGCCGAGAAAATCCAATGTGGCATAATGCTTGCCCAGATGCTCGAAATTAGAGTCTAAAAAAAGATTTGCATTCAATTTATTGTCTGGAAAAACAAAATACTGTGGGTCGATAAATCGAATTAATTAATTATTCGAATTAAAAATTGATAAATCTCGACTAATCAATTTAGACATTATCGTTTATTGATTGGAGATTGAAATTAAACTTAAATTCACTCTTCCTCGATCCCGAAAAAATCCAACTTCGATTAATCAATTAGAGCAAGAAGAAAAATAAAAAATGGTCAACTCTCACTAGACCCTGAAAAAGTCTAATTTCGATTGTTGGTCGACCTATAAAACTCGAACCGCTTGTCTCGATATATGATTCAACCAGCGTAATAAAAGTCAGATCAGTCGAGTAAAGTGATGCAATATCGAAACGCAAATATCGATATTTATGATATCGATAATATCGGATATAAAAATATCGATATCGGTGTGAAAAAGTCGTATGTCGATATTTTCGATACTCAAAATATATGGGGGAGACAAAATTTCGATATTCCATATCAAAATATATCGGGATATGAAATAATTGACATTGCATCACTAGCGTCGTCAGTAAGTTGCGTGGAGCAGGCGCACGATAGGAATGATTTTAATCAATAAATTCGATCAGAAGTGATTTATTATTCTTCAAAAATCTTCAAGTGTCAAGGTGACTCGTCTCAATTTTTGTCGAATTGCGAAGCTCAGTGCAATAACGAGAAAGACAAAATTGATCAATTTCTTAGGACGTCAATTCGACGAAGTTTGTCGCAAACGACTGATTTTTTTTTTATATTAGGATCTCTAGTATTAGGTATGCGATTAAAAACTTGAAAATCGATTGGAACCACCTTGAAGATGGGTTTCAGTTTCTACAAATGGAAAACGATCAATTTTTCTTGAAACTTTTGTTTTTATTTTTTCTTTAATAGAAAAATCAACTATTTTCCGACTAATTTTTGTTTTAAAATTTCAATAATAAAATATCAAAAAAATCATGTTGTCCACGTTTGGAAACGCTTTTTACTCCCTTTTGCGTGTAATTATCTAATGAGGAGAGAATTGTAGTGACGAATTGTCAAGCCGTCAAGCTTCATAAGTAATAAAATCATTTAGCGTTTCAACTCGCCATGCTCCATTTCCTCCCGTTATACGTAGGATTTTTATATCGATAACGATCTACATCGAACGCTCTATACATTGTAATGACTGCGAGTTTGTATCAACGAATAACAAACCCGGTGCGCTTCAATTTTACAAATTTCGGTCTCAAGTGCATTTCTCAGCAGGATCTATTTAGAGTAATATAGAAGTTATTTTGTCGAAAATTTTAGTGAGTTTTTATTGATTTTAAGAGTGAGGATTAAGCATCCAAAGTAATCATCTTAAACTTTTCTCAGCTAAATTATTGGAATTATAAGGCCTTCAATTATAAAAAGTTAAATTTTGAAAGCACCGGAATTCAGAACTCTATATTTTCTGCTGAAAAGTGAAGCGTCACACTATCTACGTAATAGTAAATAGTGATATTTTTTGTGACATTGTATTCTACGAATGGTCTGGATGCTTGACCATTTTCACGATAGTTGATTTTTGGTAATGACCTTGCACCGAGACATAAAAAGGTCTTTTTGCGGCAGCTACGAGTTTTTGTACAAGAATGCGAATCGAATTATTTCTCCCGAACTACTTTTTACTTCGACTTATCTCTTGCCGTAGAACTTTTCTTTTCACGGGAACCCGATATCGTTACGATACATCTTCTTAAATAAAATTGTTTGCGATCAGTGATGGGGGGAGGGGGGAGTTTTATATCAGGAAAAAGCGTGCAATAAACGATATGTCTATTGTAACAATGAACTAATTGTATTAATTACAATGATACATACGTTGTTAAGCTGAACACTGTACCGACGTCGAAATCCGGTATAACGGTTAATAAATATCATGACCATGCACTCTTTAAGTTCCATTATCTCTGAGCATTCTTTATCCCATGATCATTACCTATGATTTCCTAGATCCCGAGACTTCTGTGGTATATTTGATAAACTCACTATCGCCTTCTTTCAAAAGCAGATCTTGTTGATTCGAATGTATGTACTATAATTCAAATTGAAGTGAATAATTATATATTGTCATTTAAATCAACAGCATCTGCTTTTGAACGAGGGTGGTATTACCGCTCCACAATGGTGGAAATCTGGAATTTACTATTCAAAAAGGTGTATAACCTTCAATTATTGACCGATTTGAAAGTTTCTTTTTAGTCTATTCTCACAAAAAAGTGCACTTTTAAGAAATATATTTTGTTCTCCTTAAACCTTAGATATATTTGCAATAAACTTAAATTACAACCTAAACATACACAAAAGGTAAATTATTTATTTATTGTTATGAACAAATAAATAAGGTTCCTACTTTTTTCAAGAAAAAAATTCTTTGCTTATGTATGGAAGTAGTTTCTCGAAACCTGTTAAACTTTAGAAAATTGTCAGTACCTAAGATTTAGCTTTGCTATAAATAATTTAAGATAACAAATAGATCATTTTCATCCTTTTTAACGAAAAAATTATTTTATATGTATCGTAATAGCTTATCAGACTTATACTGCAAAATAATGTTAACAATTAACATGTATCTTTGTTATAAATAATTTAAGTAATTAAATAGACCGTTTTTCGTGGAAAAAAATCTATGCTCATTAATATATACCTAAGTAGCTTATCAGCTGACTAAACTACAAAATATTGATAAAACGTAGCATTGGTAAAAATAATGTAAGTAAACAAATAGACAATTTTCATTCATTTTTCGCGAAAAAAATGATTCTCAATCTAATATCTATTAAAATAGCTTCTTAGACTTATTAAACTACAAAAAATTGTTCAAACTTAACATTTGTCTGGCTAAAAATTACTTAGGCTAGAGAATAGAAAATTTGTATATAGCCTTGCAAATAGCTTATCAACTTACTAAAATCCAGGATTTGTTAGATTCTAATAATTTCGATACATGTAAGATGGAAAAGAATTTTTTTTCTGGGAAAAAACAAAAATGTTCAATGTGTTAACTTAAATCATTTATTCGAAACATGAATGTTAATTTTGGGCCATTTTCTGAAGTTTATTGAAAAAGAGAATCTACTTCTCACACTGAGCTTCAATTGAAATTGATCATAGATATGGTGAAAATGGTGATAAAAAAGGACTTCGGTTCTTCATTCGTATGCTTCAAAAATTGTCGAGATTGAAATTGTAGCTGATTCTTTTCCCGAGACATTCTAAAATCAAACTTTCTGTTTTTTCGTAATTTCTTCTCTTTTATTCTATAATTCGATACAAAACGACAGCGATATGCAGATCAAACTTGATAGGAGCATACACATGATCCACTGATATCATTATTGATATCTAGAAAATAATTATTGAACTCAGTAAGATGTTATAGTCAGTTCCACAACTGCTTTTTATGCCATGACTATGACCAACGACGTGGTATGGTGATATGATGGTCTCATGTGTTTGTTTCATACTTTTAACATTTTTTAAATATATTTTTTTTTAATTTTCTGATTTTTTATTTTAAATAAGAACGCAATGAATTCCCTCTGTCTTCGTTAAGTTCGTTAAAAAATCAGAAAACTAAACAAAAGTATATAAAAAATATTTAAAGTAAGAAATATTGGTTACGGGGTAAGTTGGTAGTGATATATGAAATGGATTTTTGGAGTTGTATATTCGAAATATTTCAGATCATGCTTCCTCTTTCATGAAACCCCCATGAAAAGCAGTTTAACAGATTTTAAAATTTGACTTATATAATTGTTTTCTAGATATCCCTAATGGTATCAGTGGATCATGTTTATGCCCTTAGTGAGGTTGGCATGCCTACTTGTGTAGTTTTGTATCCAATTATAGAATAAAAGAGAAGAAATTAGGAAAAAACAAAAAATGTGACACGCTACGATTTCAGTAGCTACCATTTTTGAAGCTTGAAATGCATACGAAAGAAGAACCAAAGTCCTTTCTTTGTCACCATTTTCATCATACCTGTGGTGGCTTGAAGTTCAGTGTCTTCTATACATTTAGATAACAACGCATTTTTTCAGCGAAAAGGAATGGTAAATTATTTATTTGTTTATTTAAATTATTTATAATAATGCTAAATGTTAGTGTTGCCGATATTTTTCCGTTTAGTAAGTCTGACAAGCTTACTTCGATACGTTTAGTAAGTTTCAAAAGCTACTTTGATACTCATTAGATTGAAAAAAAATGTTAATGTATGAAAATGGCTTATTTGTTTATAGCAATAAAATTGTGCAATAAACAATATGCACTTTTTTGTATCTTTGTTTAAAAAAAAGTAGTTAGTATGTTAAGAATTGAATGCTCTTTAATTCTAAAAAAAACTTCAAATAGGTTAAAAATTGAAAGCTGTAGACCTTTTTGAATAGGTGATAAATTCCATAGTTGCACCACTGTGCAGTGTGCACTCATTGATTCAGTAAAATTTGATATTCTCAGTGTAGGCGAATTAAGTTCTTAAACTGAAATTTATGAATTTGAGCTTTTAAATAAATCTTCTGGTAACAAACGTCAATTAAAATTATAAATTTAAATCGTAAACTATATTTTCAGAAGACTCGCTTTTGTTCCTTGGTTCTGATATTTGAATCTACGGGTAAGTTATGTTTGTACGATTATTATTTATCGTACTTTCCGCTCGAGAGTACGTTTTTCATAGTTTTTTCTAGAGAAGGCAACATGTCACAGTAAGTATCTACACAAGACGTAGCGCACTTTTCAAAATCGTTGCTGAACTTGTCGACGTCATTTTGAGAGGGTGATGGTCCCATTTTATCCCGCACCCTGTCGTTACAGTCCATCACGCATCTTTGCAATCGATTCTATGGAAATTAAATTATAAAACACATTGATTTAGGCTTAGAAATTGATTTTTGGAGAAATATTAGTTTTTTATGATAAAGAATAAGCACCTGGACTCTTTCTATTTCCTCTGTGATGTACTGCTGAGCATTGTTCAGCGCAGAACCGCAGTTTTCGACGCAGTTAGCGACCCTGTGGACACTGTAGCTCTCGTTATCGTAACATGTGGCTGCACATCTGTGCATGTCCGCCTAGAAATTAATCAATCAATGCATTAGGTTTTAAAATATCCTTTTCGATGATACTTTCGTTTTTTTATTAAGGGGTCATTCACAAAATACGTGATACGCTTATTTCTTCGTTATTTAGTGAATTTTATTTTATACTGCTTATTAAAATAATTATTCCTGCTATAATAACGAGAGGCGTCGATTTGCTCTAGGATTTATCTCCCATGAGAGAATTCAAATATTTTTTTGAGCTTTTACGACGTTCACAGTTTTGCTCTAATATTAAAATAACTTTTTTTTTAATATCCCTTTTGACTACCAAAATTCTCATTAACAATATCATGTTATGATCTCTTCAAACAAAAAAGAAATTTTTTACCACAAATATTTAAAAACGATGAACGCTCTACGATGAAATAATCGGAAAAGATCTACACTATCTTAATATTCTAAGTTACCGGAAAAAATAAAATCAACTAAACAAGTAGGGTAAAGGAACCAATTACCGAGGGTGCACCAATTGCCGAGGATCGACATATATTTTTTATGATAAATAGTAAATTATAATTAAAATTAAATTTATAATTATATCATAATAATGCAGATACTCTAAACTACAAACTCTAAAAAAACATATTTTTAGAAGAGAAGTGCACCATTTGATTAATATTTTAGGTTGGCTGAATCAGAAATTTTAAAGCACAAATTTGCTTACTTTTTGATTTACTCTTTATATTTAAATGCTACTGTAGGGCTGAGGATGAATCGAACTTTTTTCAAATAATTCTATTATTTGAAAAAATTGCATTCAGTATTTTTTTTAAATAAAGCATCGGTTAATTGGGGACAATTTTTTACAAAGCTCCATATTTTGATGACCCACTTCGAGAAGTGGTGATATCGATTTTGTCGTTCATGTCCAATTTGTCGATAGGTATTAGGTATAAATATTAGGTTATCCAGGTTAGGTTAATGACAACAATTACGTCGTGTTTATTTTTCAAAAATAAAACCTAAAAAAAGTCGGGTTAGGGTTAGGCGATGCACTCGACAAATGGGTCTAGCACTCGAGCAATTGGTAAATGCACCTCGAGAAATGGTGTTTTTGACACATTTAATTTGTATCACAATTTTTGTTTTACATTCTAAATTTCGAAAAGAAAATACATACATAAATGAAAGTTCGATAAACTTACTGTCCAGCCAAATAATTTTTAAAGTTGCAGGAGGTTTTATTTATAAGAAATAGGATAGGAAAGTTTGAGGTTGCCAAAAGGTTTTTCGATATATCCTACTCGATGAATCTTTTGTTTTGATCGTGTCGGATCGTCTCGTCATTCCGAGCGAGAAGTTATTTACTTATTTTAAATTTTGACGTTTTAGATGTTAAATATTAAAAAATTAATACGAAATGGATAAAAATTTAAATTCAGAAGAGGAAACTAGAAACAATTTGTCTCACCAGGAGTTCACAATCAAGTACAATCTAATTATATAAATTATATGTTTTAAATTTTATAAGGCCCTATTTTTATTAACCATCAAATTCATTTAATTTTTTATAATTTATAAATAAATACAGTGTACAAGCTCCTGCGTTTTTCTCAACTATCAGATTTATTTAAATGTTTACAATTAATTAAATACGTAGTATTCAAGTTGGGGAACCGACCTCTTCTAAATGTAAAAAAACAGAAGAGTTTTGGAAAATCCTTAGAACAGACCTTCAAAGATGCTATTCAAGGTGGATGAAAGGTTGGAACATGCAAATTATGCCAAGAGAATAAGGCAAATAAGCCTGTTATTATTAAAATGAAAGACTCAAATACTTCTGGTTCGAAGCGACATCTCCGAAATAGTCACCCAAAAGAATTCGAAGATTTGCAAAAAACATCAATTCAAGTATTTCTTATATATTATACAAAATCAAATATGAGAAAAGATGAGACATCAATCGTGGTCCTAACTTATTATCGTCGAAATGAACGGTTCTGGCTTTTCTGGATCGCTTCTCAAATATTAAATTATTTATCTGAGCCAAAATCGTTAATTTTGACGAAAAATGACAGATTTTGGTCACCACTGATACCGCGGCACGACTGGGACAATAACATTAAAAGTTTTTTTAATTACCTCAAATTCCTTTCTTTATTAAAAAATCTCATTATTACAAACTACAGGTACTGTTCCAAAGTAACAGTAAAACTTTTTTTCCTAAAATCGGAAGACTGAAATTTCTCAAAACTAACAATTAAAATTTTTAGACATTCTAGAAAAATTAAAAACTAAAACAGTAGAAAATTTACATCTTTAATACATTCAATTTACTTAAAATATATGTGATTTAAAGTGAGATTATGTCTAGCTTAATAATCAATAATGTTTTACAATTTTTTAATTTTGAAAATCGCTATTATAATGCATCTCTATATTTATTATAATAATTATCATTAATAATAGATTGCGCTTGAGTCGGAAAGTGAAGGCATGGAAACTACTGTAAACGACAAAAATAACGACAAACTTGATGTGGACGTCTAATCCGAATCAGAGTAGGTCTTATTCTCTAGTTATTTATTCTTATATCTTATTCTCTAGATCTCTAGTTGTGCAAATACATAGAAATAGACTAGCCGATAAATCTATTACACATTTTTCCATTGTTCTTAACATGGAGAATGATACTTCGACCCAAAAGAAAGTCAACACTCATCTGCTCCTAAAACAGCAACGGGTTCAACGGGTTGGAGATGAGAATTCGATCTTTACTTGTCCCAAAAACGCGCTGGAAAACACACAAATGTGTTAAAGTGATGGAAAAAGCACGAAAAACTCTTCCCAAATCTGGCTAGAATGGCACGAGATTTCCAGTGTACTTCTGCTACTTCAGTCCCATCATGATGCGACTATTCGCTTGAAGCTCTCTAGTTGTGCAAATACACAGAAATAGACTAGCCGATAAATCTATTACACATTTAATGTGCCTCAACTCCTGAAATGCGTGTTCTTTGACTTCCATGATTGATTTAACGTTGAAAGAAATCAATAATTTAATTTAGATTCATAATACTTAGAAGAAAAATTCACAATAAAATCTTTTACTTTGGAAGATGTATTGAATCTTATTTAAATTTTTTTCAGCCACCTATTTCTTAGAAAGCAACTAGAAAATACTCAGTACCATTAAATTAATTTTCAAATATATTAAGATAATTTCTGATGATTGTTAATAATATTTTTTAAATTAAGATTGAAAATAATTTTATTTTACCACGAATAATTTATGCAAAATAAGCAGGAAATATTCATAATTAAAAAATAAAATTCCAAAACAACCTCACTTTTCGGCTCATTAGAGACAAGAATAAAATTAATGGAGAAAAGAGGGAGAAAAAGGGAAAAAGTCAACCAAAAACCAACTTCTCACTTTTTCCTTTCTCCGTCCTTTTTATACTATAGGGGGACCAACATGTTTCGAGGTCAATTTAAACCTCCTCATCAGGGATTATTTATAGGGAATAATTAAAGGTATGAGTCTGTAAAGAAAATATTAAATAAAAAATAATTCAGTTTAATATAATCTAAATTATTTTTTGAGAAATTGATTGTTAAAATAGAAAAGAATTTTTCTATTTTCAAGTACAAAGAAATTTACTTTAACCAATTAATTACTCTATCCCAAACTTTATTATATCTTGAGAGGTTCCTCCTTAAATTGATAGCTTTGTTAACTTCTCTCTTTATGAATAACATCTCCATGAATTCTCTCTTTTTTTTATTTCTTTCATGATAAAGAATTTTAATATCATTCCAATTAAAGTCATGACCATGTGTAATTTTATGTTTTGAAAGGACTGAGTGATATCTAGGACTTCTGTGAAAATTATTTTCATGTTCTTTTTTCCTAAGTCTAAGAGCCCTTTTAGTCTGCCCTACATAAACAGCATTACAATCTTTACAATTAATTTGGTAAATAACACATTTTTTGTCTAACGTTTCATATGTATCTTTTCCTAATTTTACAATCACATTGCTCTTAAAAGGAACTCTATATATGGTATGTAAACCTTATTTTCCCAACATAGATTTCAAAATCTTTGAGATTTTACCAAAATATGGAAGAACAACAGTATTGAATGTATTATAATCTTCTCTGTTTATTTTATTTTGATCATTATTTATGGTTTTTATATATTTTATTCTGTTATGTACATGTTTTTCAATGAAATCAAAAGGGTACAAGGCTATCAATTTAAGGAGGGACCTCTCAAGATATAATAAAGTTTGGGATAGAGTAATTAATTGGTTAAAGTCAATTTCTTTGTACTTGAAAATAGAAAAATTCTTTTCTATTTTAACAATCAATTTCTCAAAAAATAATTTAGATTATATTAAACTGAATTATTTTTTATTTAATATTTTCTTTACAGACTCATACCTTTAGTTATTCCCTATAAATAATCCCTGATGAGGAGGTTTAAATTGACCTCGAAACATGTTGGTCCCCCTGCAGTATAAAAAGGACGGAGAAAGGAAAAAGTGAGAGGTTGGTTTTTGGTTGACTTTTTCCCTTTTTCTCCCTCTTTTTTCCATTAATTTTATTCTTGTCTCTAATGAGCCGAAAAGTGAGGTTGTTTTGGAATTTAATTTTTTGATTATGAATATTTCCTGCTTATTTTGCATAAATTATTCGTGGTAAAATAAAATTCTTTTCAATCTTAATTTAAAAAATTTTTAAATAGAAACACTAAACATATGATTCTTTCCAATCTGCAGATTTCTTTAAATTGAGTATACATAATTTTACTCTCAATTTCTTGTAAGAAATCTTAGCCTTTATTTATTTTTTTATAAAAAACAATAATAATTATTTGTTGTAATAAGTATGCATCGAATTTTAGTTAAAATAATAATTTTTTAGAAACTTATTCAAATATTTTGGATTATTTTCTTTTCCTAATTGGAAAATTTAATGATCCTAATAGATTGGTATTAGAATCACCTACAAATGTTAATAATAATTTTTTAGTATCTAAACTTTTTATACCATTTATATTTTATGTGCTTTGAAGTGCGCTTAGCAGATTGTCAATAATTCGTATTTATGTTAATTCATTAAGTATATGTATTAATAAGTACACATAGATTGCAAATATTGAAACATTTATTTTTAAAACTTTTGTTTAAACCTAGAAAAGATCGAGTAGTATAGAAACAGTGTTGATATAACAATGTATTTTTCTATTATTATTTTATATTTGTATAATTATATATATACATATATGCTATATATATTTACTTTATAATATAATTAATTTCTTGTTATTTTTTATTTCAAATTGTCGCCGAACGCAGATAATAATTAAAGCGGTTGCGTTGAAAAAAATATATATTCTCTATAAAGATAACCACATTTACTTTCATTGATATTAAGCAGAATAAGAAAAACAAGTTATTTGACAAGTGTCAAATGTACTCGACATCGCTCGGTTGAACTAATACTCTCCTGGAAACGGGACGAACCGAGACGATAATTTTGACAATTGAACTAGACTTTTTCTCTTTTAGTATGTTTCTCGTCAAATATCGCTCGATTGAAACTCCGCAGCTTGTATGAACAGAAAACGCAGATAATATCAGTTACGCGGGGAATATTTTTGTAGAAGAGAATACTGTAAAGTTCAATGGTGCTTCTCTCTTCCAATCTTCCAATTATACTTCGTTCTCATTCTTTCGTAAAAATCAATGCAGGATGAACCGTAAAGGAAGCCATTATTGTACGAAGTTTAATGTACAATAATACACTCTTTACTTTATGTGTTCCTTCCGATCCCAATGCGCATATATGCGCAAAATGCAAAACTTCAAGTCACTACACATTTCAAAAAATGAGATTCTCCTGATAATAAAAAACAGAAACAGTGTCGTTGGATGAATTGTCGTTTTGACGACATGACTCAAAACATGACGTTTTGAGCTCAGTTTGACGCTCCCACGGGACTCGACCCCACTATGAAAGATAAAAATGTTACGGTTTGGGGCTTCCTTTGAAAATATCTCGCAAAGGATGCAAAAGTTAAAATTTAAAATAGTCAATCTTGTCGAGCGTAAGTCATAATACTTTCAACGTAAAAAATTCAAATTATTCAGAGGAATTGTCTTTTAAATGCACCCGTAGTTCAACAGAAAATTCATAGTTATAACATTTTTTTACGTACGTAAAGTTTATATCAGGACCGTAAATATGAACATTTTTCAAAATATCATAATAGTGCCAAAGTGTGGACATTTAAACCTTTCATAATACGAAAACTAAAGACTTAACAAGAATTTAGTCCATTATAAGTAGATGTACTGTCCACAATATTAAGTAAAATTACTTTTATAGAAGGAGGTACACTACCGATAAAAAGTCTGCGTACATTTCCTTTGACCGTTTTAAAATTCATACTTCACTTCAAAGACGAATATCTGAAAAGTAATCCGATTAAATTCATACAAAATATTTACTCGTGCAATATTAATTTTTGGAAGCCGAAAGTCCGAGATTCATCGTTAACCTTCATTTTTTTATAAAAGGTGCAACTTCAGATTCCTTTATATACCATTGTATATCTAATTGAATCTAAAGTTGCACCTTATAAAAAAAAGAATTAAGTTTAACGACGAATTTCGGACTTTTGGCTCCCAAAAATTAATATTGCACAAGTTCATTATTTGTATGACTACTCAGCAATTACATAATATTTAATCGTGCTCTTGATTTAGATTTAAAGAGCAGGAAGTTTCATTCTTGATGTTATAACTTTTCCAAATTTTTAGGAACGCTTTTCTAGATTTGGCAAAGACTTGAACTTAAGATTTCAAAACGTTTATTTAGAAATCTAAAACATTTAACTTTGAAAATAAATATTTTTTGACTCGTTCATTAGAACAATTTCAACGTAGATTATTTCGACGCGAAATTTTCTAATCTTTCAAATAAGTCTAACTACTAAGGCATATAGATTCAGTTTCTGCAAAGATATTCGTCTTTGAAGTAAAGTATGAATTTTTAAAAGGTTAAAGGAAATTTACTCAAACTTTCTGTCGATAGTGTACTTGTACAATTGTGAAGACTAAAATTCAAGACCGCAATTCACAATTTTCCTGTAAGCTCTGAATTTAGTTTTTTTTTCATTGCTTGTCTTTGTTGCTTAAACTTCAGTTTGATTTTTGCTTGATTAATTGATTATGAATGGAATTTTTAAAAATAAGGTAACCTTTACGTATACCTAATAATTTTTCCATTGAACTTATCTGTACGTTGCAATACAGTTTAATCCGTTCATTTAGAGTATTAGGTTATATAATTTAAATAATATTTTACACAGATGGATACTTTTAATTGGACTCTGACCTGTCATAAATGCTCAACATTATTTTTACTGAAAACATTAAAGGCACTAAAGACCCTCCAAAACACATGGTACGAATATAAAAACTAGATAATAATGGTACCTACAATTCATCAAAAAGTTCCTAGTGATATAATATTTTTTTATTTCCCATGTGCATAACGAGTATTAAAATTGCTTATTTTGAGTGTATTTAAGTGTGTACACTTCAAACTTAAAAATTTTCAAGTATTAAAGCTTTCAATTTCAGGATGTAAGATTTAAATTTGAAATTTTCCAATGTTTAATCCTTGAACTTAAAATTATTGGATTTAGAATGCTTTCAATTTTTAAGGGTATGAGGTACTTATATTAATAAATATTTTTCACTGAAACTCTGAAAAATGATAAAGAAAATGAAAACGAATGTCTGCGAACTATTTTTCTTTTTCAGAAAATAAAAAAGTATGAGTTCAGTAAATGAGAAGTTGAGGTTTTTTAATTTTTAAAAACAGTTCGCAGACATTCTTTTTCATGTTCTATATTATTTTCCAAAGTTTAAGCGAAAAATATTTATAAATAATCGTGGAGAATTCACAAAATTTTTAAAATGAAGTAATCTTAAAGTTATTTAGTGAACGACAATAATTTAAATCTGAAATTTACAATCGGGCCTGCTGGTAGGCAATGCAAAAACACTGTGAGACCTGATATTTTGTAATTTCCCAAAATAACTTCCAGATCGAAAACGACATTTCGGAAAAAATTTGGGTACATTAAAAAACGTTCACTTTGTGCATGACTTTTTATAAAATTCCATGACTTTTTCCAGGCTCTGTAGCAATTTCGACACACAAGCAAAATTTTATTTTATAGATATGAAAAGTTAAATTCTACCCTAAAACTATGTGGAAATCGGGACAGCGCAGACAACTTTACATTTTATATTTACTATAAAAAATTTACATTGAAGAATATTAATAAGGATGAGCAAAATGATTTTGCGCCGGGCCGGGCTTAATGAAATATTAAATATCATCTAATATGTCCCAAAAAATATCCCAAGCAATTTCACGTATATCCCAATGATATTGGACAGAAAAATAGGATGAACCCCAACAGAAGCGACGGAGCCTTTTTTTCTAGGTGGGGGCAGGGGCATAGACCTATAATATTAAATGGCACAATTTGTACATATTATAATAATATTATATAACGTAACATTTTTACAGAAATCATAAATAATAAATAAATAAATAGTGAACAATAAATACAGATATAAAATTCATATTGCCAAAGATTTCACAAAGATTTCAATGATTTTCCAAAGATTTCACACATTTCACAAATATTACCAAAGACTTCCAGAGATTTCAGAAAGATTTCACGAAGAACTCAATGATTTCCCCACGATTTCACAAAGATTTCAAATATTTCGCGAAGATTTCAGACATATTTCCAAGAGTGTACAAAGATTTCAATGATTTCCCAAATATTAAAAAAATTTCACGAATATTTCGCAAAGATTTTGTATGGATTTCAATTATTTCACACAAAATTCAGATAGATTTCAAAGAGTGTACAAAGATTTCCCAAAAATTTCAATAATTTCACAAATATTATCAGATATTTCAAAAATATATTAAATATTTCGCAAAGATTTCTAAAGATTTCAGAAAGATTTTACAAAGATTTTAATGACTTCCCGAAGATTTCGCAAAGATTTCAGATATATTTCAAAGATTGCACGAAGATTTCAATGATTTCATAAAGATTTTAAAGATTTCGCAAAGATTTCGGATAGATTAAAAAGATTTCATAAAGACTTTCAATAATTTCACAAATATTACCAAATATTTCCAAAATATTTCAAATATTTTGGAAAGATTTCCAAAGATATGAGAAAGATTTCACAAAGATTTCAATGATTTTCGAAAGATTTCAAATATTTCGCAAAGATTTAAAATATTTTATAAAAATATCAGATAGATTTTCAAAGAATGCACAAAGATTTTAAAGATTTCGATAATTTCACAAATTTTCTCAAATATTACAAAAGATTTCAAATATTTCGCAAAGATTTTAATTATGTCCCAAAGATTTCAAAGATATCAGAAATATTTCAGTGATTTACTGAAGATTTCAAAGATTTCACAAATATTTCGCAAAGATTTCGGATAGATTTAAAAGATTACACAAAGACTTCAATTATTTCAATAATTTCACAAATATCAGATATTTCAAAAATATATTAAATATTTCGCAAAGATTTCTAAAGATTTCAGAAAGATTTTACAAAGATTTTAATGATTTCCCAAAGATTTCAAATATTTCGCAAAGATTTCGAATAGATTTATAAGATTTCACAGAGATTTCAATTATTTCACAAAAATTTCAGATAGATTTCAAAGAGTGCACAAAGATTTCAATGATTTACGAAGGATTTCATAATAATGATTTTAATAATTTCACAAATATTATAAAATATTTTAAAAATATTTCAAATATTTTGAAAGGATTTCAAATATTTTGAAAGGATTTCCAAAGATATCAGAAAAATTTCACAAAGATTTCAATGCTTTTGTAATGATTTCAAATATTTCGGATAAATTTATAAGATTTCACAGAGATTTCATATTTCACAAAAATTACCAAATATTTCGCAAAGATTTCACAAACAATATTTCAATGATTTCCCAAAGATTTCAATAATTTCACAGATATTACCAAATATTTCATATATTTCAGAAAGATTACAATGATTTACTAGATTTTACAAAGATGCTAAACATTTCGCAAAGATTTCGGATAGATTAAAAAGATTTCACAAATACTTTAATAATTTCACGAAGATTTCAGGTAGATTTTTGAAAAAATTCAAACGTTCCGATGAATTTAATCATTCGATTTCGATTATGCTGTGAATTACAAGTTTGATATTTCTTTACCATGGTAGAATGTACAGAAATTAAACTAATTAAGCTCTTTTTGAATCGATACGATTTTTTTTTCAAGTCAAAAATATCAGAACCCAGTCCAGGAATATCTACATGTATCCCGGAGTATTCCTTTTACCTAGTTGGTGTTACTTTTCGCTTATTTGTCCGGAATTTTCTAAGAAATGAATATTGCAGAAATTAAACTTCTTATAAAACATTTACTTTGAGTGATTTGAGCTCTCGATGAAGTCTTTCAATTTCTTCCATTAAATTTGATTGGAAAATTAAAAATCCAAAGTAAAAACTAACATTTTACTCAGCATGGTGGTTCCTATGGTCCCTGGTCCGGGAAACCCAGGATTTTTTTGACTGGGAAAAACTGGTAAATGAGCGGGAATTTTTAAGTTTTTTTTTAGAAATGAACGTTTTAGTAGTTTTAAAATACTGATCAACTCATTCAATATTAAGAAAATGTTTAAAACTTTAAGCTGTTTTCTTATCACATTCTTTAATTTTGGTAAAAGAAAATGTAGTAACATCTGTTTTTGTTTTAAAAAACTGTCGATAAAACTAAGAGATTAAGGAAATCCATTGTATTTACTGTTAAACATCAAAAACTATTTCTCCATGATCGGGAATTGATCCGGAATTTTTTTCATATATTAAAACGCCCACCCTGTTAAAAAATAACAGAAAAGAATTACGCGAAAAACCAAATTATCTTAAACGAATTCGAAATAAGCTTATTCTATATATTAAATTATCTAAAGAAAGAAGAATAAAAATAGATTGTTTTACCGAATTAAAGGTTAGAAATACCTGCATTTTCCGAAGGAAACTTTTGTCAATTTCTTCGACAACTCTAGTAATTTCTCCTTCAACACGTCTTCTCTGTTCTTCTACCATTGTGAATAATTTTTTTAATTTAAAACTTAATTAAAATAAAGAATTTTCTCTAATATACCGGTCCTCCGATTTTCGAGCACGTTTCTAATATAGCTAATAAATATTTCATAATTATCATGAATGTTGACCCTCTGCACTATTGCGCATGTGTAGGTATTTCATGTTGAGACGTCAGCTGGCAAGATGTCTGCACGCCGAGGGCCAAGCAATAATATCGTAGAGGGAAGATAGGTATAGAGGCGACAATGGCTTAGAAGATGGGCGCGGGGAATGAGACGTCGGAAGTAGGCTTAGTTCGGGAACCAGCGATGCGAGGCGCTAGTAACATGAACCAGCGACGGAACCCTTCCCTTTACCCCTCTGCGACGGTAGCTGTGCTTCACCGATAGAAAGGATGCTTAATGTGTGTGAGTGGAATGGGCCAAGAATGTGTGTGGTGTATGTGAGTCAGAAGACAGGATAAGCGTGACAAGTGAAAGAAATTGTTACTTGCCAGTTTTTCACCGTAATCAAGAACTGCTGCTAATAATCTCGTCGATTTTGAATATTTGCCAAATATGCATTTCATTAAAAATGAATTTTCAAATGTGTAGCTATATATAGTATATATCTCTCAGGTAGAAGAAATAAATGAAAATAATCATTTAAAATTTCCCTATGGTAGCATTTTATACATATTTAATTCTGAGTCAGTAATCGCCTCTTTTCTAGATCATTTGATTTTTTCAATTGGAAAAATAGAGTATTGAAAAATGTAGATATACAATTTTGTAAGCAGGACATATATTGATTAAAAAGAAGCAAATTAAAACTTCTTGGTTCTAAAAAATTATTGGAATTGCAAGTCTTTCTCCACTACAGAAACGTAGATAAAGTTTCTTGGTGACTAGGAGCTTTCAAATTGAAATTTTTTAAATATACTTTCGCAAGAATAAATTCCTTATACTTTTACAGTGCTATTTTTAATCCAATTTTACTTTGTAATTACTTCGCAAATTCAATTAACTGTGCAAATTAAGTTGTACTCTGCCAAGTTTTTGAAATTTTAACTCTATTGACTCTATTGACTCTATTGACGCTCCTAAAAGAGAAAAAAGAGGCAAAAGACAGCAGGAAAATGCAGAAGATGCCGAAAATAAACGACGTTTAAAAAAATTCCGTCATATGTAAAAATTTGAATATAGTCCAGGCATCTTGTACGAAAAAATTTATTTTCACCTGGAACGGTTTGTTACTTATGTTGTTAATGCCGTTACCGTTTCCGTAGGATATTCACCAAACGAGCTATTTAAAAAAACTTTTTCTGGTAAAAATAGCAAAAAATGTGTTTTTTTAAGAGTCCTAACTCTTGACCTATGAAGGCTGGAAGATTGTTTTTTTTACATCTACACATAATTTCCTACATGAAATTTTTTTATCTGCCATTAATAACATAAATTCACCCACAAAAGAAGTATTTTGAAAAAAACTAAACATGGGTAATTTGCTCTGAAGAATACGTCAAAAGTGGTCAAGTTTGGGAGGCCATAACTTATGACACATTGAGGTTCGGTCATTGTTTTTTTTTTAAATTACTCCAAATTGCGTACACTTTAATTAAAATGGAGAATATTTTTTCGTAGAATTGAAAGGTTTTAAAGTACAAATATTACCTTCAGAATTGGGTTTTTTAACCTCCTTTTTGAAAAAATCGGGGTTCTTTGGAGACATACAACTCTGCGCTTAAAAGAAGTTTTTTTCTTTTTTTTAACTTTTTCAGAATTTTCCAAAGTTTACGAAAGCAGTCTACGAAAACACAATTTGTGGAAAATTGTTCAAAAATATTATCGGGAAGCGTCGTAGTCATGTTTGGAAAATTTTAAATCCCCATCCCATTGAAATTCTCATTGAAACGCTATAGAAAACGAACGCGGTGAAAAATTACCGGATGCCGGGACTAGTATGACGAGAGTTTTTTAGACGGAAAGTTATTGTTTTTAGTGGTCATGTTGATACACTGCAATTGGCCTTTCTATATGTAGGGTGCTTCAAACCTCCCTTGCCACTCTGCAATAGTAAATTTTGGATTACAAATAAACGGGAGGGTTGTTAAAAAATTTTCCTTTCATATAAATCTCTGTAACAATTTCAGAACTTTGCAGGTATGAAAATGGAATGTGCGTTATTTTCAATACTTTTCACGTATAAATTATATGGAAACAATCAAATATTTATAAAGCAGATCGTTATATCGTGCAGTCTTAAGAAATAAGAATATTCTCTCCCTTTTCAGTTATGAACTTTTTTTAAATAAAAAATTTGGACAAAGCAACCATTTTTTACATAACAATTGAAACTTTTGTTACCGTATTGGTAAAAGTATAGGAAATATGATTTTTTGTTGTTTTGGTAAAAATATATATTTTTCTACTCAGGAGCCCTGTATATATTACGTGAAGAAATTAATTACGTCACAATAATTATTAATCGGAAAATCCAGTAATGGGGCATTATACTCTGTCTAACTTTTCCGCTTACATTAACAATGAAAGAATTGCAAGAGCCCACACTATTGGAGAATATTCTTCTTTCTACGTGTAGCTTAATAAATATCAATTTTGTCGAATAAATACGTCCAAATTATACAAATAATAATAAAAGTTGAAACTCTCAAGTATATTGTATATCATATTTTACTCGAGAAGTAAGAGAAGAAATGTATTTCTTGTTTATTAGTTCGTTATTTAATATTATATAGGATTTTGTTATTGTTATACTTTTAATATTTTTAACTGTTGTGTTAGAATCGCAATTCTGATTTTTTTAAAGTGTTACAATGAAACAATTTCTGCACTTGAGCTCTCGAATTCAAACTCGCCGGATGCTCGAAAACGCTAAAAGCGTTGCCCCGGGTCTCAAGGAATGGGAATGTTCAAATTCACAATATTAATTTTTTAGATATAGGCTTCTATATTTTAACAAAGCATATTTAGAATTCTTATGTCATAAAATTAGGTTTAAGAATAAAAATTAAAAACTGGAAAGAAGATTTTTTTCCTAATATTCAATAAGTGATTAAAATATAAATTATCACAACTCGTACAAATTTTATTGGAACTGTTTGAAATTGAGTACACATATAAAGTATACTCAGCGAATGCCTGCAAAATAATAAAAAGTTGAAAATGACCTTTTGTTTAATAATATCCAACTGAAAATTAAGGCCCAGCGGTAACCACATTTTTCTACTTTCGGAGACAATAAGTTTCGAGGCCACTTCAGATTTAAAACAACTTCCAGCGAGAAAGTTGTTCTATATAGTTCAAAGAAAATGTCTGGAATATTTTAGATAAATTCATTAAAAATTGACTGAAATATGTACTTTGTAAAATAGGACGAGAGTCGGGTGAGTTATTGGATCCGAGAGCTCAACTGTACCTTCGATGATGATAAAATGTATTTTTATTTATAAGTATTTTTTTTTAAGTTGTACCTACAATATTCAGATTTTTTCCACGAGTGCATAAAGATAAGTATGAGAGTAGAGAATGTATAAGTACAAAATCAAATAATGTAAACAATGTCCATACATTTTATTATAGTTCTAAGAAAATAATTATTGTATGCGAAGAACATTATTTGTACATTTTTATTTGTGAATTTATTAATAAGTTCACGTGTTTGTTATGGTTACAATTTAAAAGCAAATAATATTCAATAAATACTCACATATTGTAATAATAATGACTATTGTAATTAATCATTCTATGAAAAGAATTATCCGTCTAGGAGAATCAAAAAATTTCTAATGGGGTCGTTCGAAAAAAAAATTCTTTTGTTTTTCAATTTTAACTTTAAATATTAAAATACAAAATTTCCAATGAAAAACGTATCGGTGGATATTTCCATTTACGAAAATATTGGAAGAAAGTGAATAGCCAGAATATAGTTCGGAAAGACCAGTCCAGGTATAAGGGTTCTAAATTTTTTGCAGTTCAACTCATGTACACGGCACACTCTCTTCACCTACCCCACTCACACACGTTAAACATAAAAGCACTGGTTCGTGGCACTAGCGCCGCGCGTTGCTGGTTCCCAAACTAAACATAACTAAGCCTTCCCCTGCCGTCTCGCTCCCCTTAGCGTGCTTCAAGCTGCCCGCTGCATTGTCGCCTCTATACCTATCTTCCCTCTACGATAATATCATTCCAGAGGACAAAACTTAATTTTTTTTTATAACTTGGACAAAAAATTTGTCTCCAACATTGTATTTGGATGTTATTTTTTACTTTTAAGAAGCTATTTAATTGAATAATAAAATCATTACATATTTTTTTATCGATTTTATTATCTAATTGAATAGCTTTTAGAAAATAAAAAATTATGTCCAAATACACTTATGTCAGAGACATAAGTCTCTGGCAATCTCATCTCTGCTTATGTTAAAAAATAATTATTTTTAGTTATTGAAAGAATAAAGTTTTGTCTCATGCGATTGGTACTATTGTTTGGCCCTCAGCGTGCAGAGAGAGAGAGAGAGAGAGCGGAAAATTGGACAAAAAGTACTCTCTATCTCTTTTACTCTAATGACTTTTCTGCCTGCACCGTCGGACGGACAGAGGTATAAATGCACCATCACTCCTGGGGTGGGATTCCGATGCCCTGTAATCAAGTTGTTTGGATCTCTCTTTCTATCGCATGAAATTAAACGGAGATGTCCGATCGTCTTGAAAACAATCGACTGCTACTATCTCTTTCTATCTGATGTGTCAGAATGAGAGGGGCAATATTCGGTAATCAAGAACTCCTGACTTCTCGATTATCAACAGTCACCTCTCTCTTTCCGTTACATGAGATAGAAAGAGATAGTTGCAGTCGATCGTTTTCGAGACGATCGAACATCTCCGTCTAATTCCATGCGATAGATAATAAGTTCCTAGAACTAAAAAAATTTCATTGGTTAAAAAGAGAGAGAGATATCTCCATCTCTTTTTAACTAACTCCCCATCCCTACGCGTAACTGACCAACCCTGATCCTAGATGACGTCATTTTGTCAGGAAGGTTAGTCGTGATTAGAGAATCTCTCTACGTACCCAGCCCTGATGCTAGCAGAAGATATTTTTTCGCTGTTGAATATTGTCCACCAATGAGAGACTAGTTAAAGGGAAATAAGTGTAAACGGAACGGTTATCTCGATCTGGTTCATTTGGTTAACTAAAGGTTATGTTGACATTTTCACGTCAAAAAGGTCAAAAAATTTTGTTCTCTAAGTTTTTGTAAAATAAGAACTTATGTTGTTACCTGTTTAATATTAAATATCATATTAAAAATGGTGAAATGCCTTCTTTGTCAGCGAATTTATAACAAAGCGTTTGACGTTTCCTTTCATAGGTAAGTTGTACTTTTCTTGCATAAATTTGCTTTTTTTTCTGTCAGTATTTATTGTTTAACAAATAAAAAAAGTTTTTCTGTCCAAGTTAGATTTTGTTTTTTGTCACTGCTAATTGTAACCAGCTATATAACTTGATTAATTTGGCGTTTTACACTTTTCAATCTTCAAATTACCATATAACCTGTTACATTTTCAAGTACACATTTTGGCCAAATTTTTAAAAATGAAATTTAGCAAAAAAAACTGACCTTACTTCTGGAATGCATCATTGTTTATTGTTACTTATGCAATTATTTAGTTAATAGATCTTTAAAATCTTTTGCTAACTTTTTTTAAATTTGTTATGTTTCCAATTTTGTTGTAAAAACAAATCAATGCAAATAATTTCACACTTTAAAATATTAATTTGAGTCTTACAATTAACAAATTTCAATTAAAAAATGGTGTGGTTGTATACTTAAAACGGTAAATATTGCACAATATTACAAAATCTTAATCAATTTTAATTTGAAGATTTTGTTTACCAATATTTATTTTCATCGATATTTTTCACTACGGAATAATTGCAAACAATCCGAGTAGGAGTAATTTGACGCATATTCGTATACGTTTTGAGACAAGTCATAATATTCACAACAAAATTCTATTAATTATTAATGGATCACGCAGGTTTCCTTCAGACCAGGCGACGAGAAAACTCTGGTGTAAGATAACAGATCATACAGTAATTGCTCCAACAGACAGATTATGTTCTCAACATTTCACCGACGATTGTTTTCAAGTTCACAAAGAGTTGGGTCAAAGGTTATTAAAACCATATTCTGTCCCTACTCTTGCCCTGGCAAAACTGGAAGCAGTAAAAAAGGATGGCATATTAGTGTAAGATACTACATTTTTTTAAATACGATTTTGTTATTAATTTATAGGTAATAAGTAGAGAGTGGATTAGCGCCACTGTGAAGTTAGCTGGCGAGCGCCACTAGGTGCTCAGATGCGGAGTACCGTCGGTTAGGGAGTAGCTACATTAAATTCTTTCTCTTGCATTTTCGAAGCGTTTAGAATAATTAAACTTTAAAGGTTCACAAAATTCTTCAATTTTGAACGATTTTTTTTACAGAAATCACATTTTTTAGTAAAAAAAACCTATCCAAGCACTTTGAAAGTCACATGATACTACATGATGTTACTTTATTAATAATATATTTATTTATTAAAATATCTATAATTGAAGGGTGTCGTGGCAAAAGTATGTAACTCCATCGGAACAAATTTTTCAGGAGAGAAAAAAAAACTTCTCAAAAATCGAATTCTCTCTCTCAAAAAAAAAAGGAAAGTACATTCGAGATATAATGGAGCTCTAGAGATCTCAATAAACAAAATTTTGAAAAAATTAATACATTTTATATACAAATCGTCAAAAATCGAATGTTGTCAAAAGAGTACAAGTCTATGGATTTTTTAAATGTTTAATTTTTTAGATCTCAGTTAACAAAACATATGCCTGAAACATTATAAACGCATTATGAAACGAATAGAAGGCTGAAAAGTGAAAAATTAAAATGAAAAAAATCGTTTCTTAAAAAAATGGATTTTACAATACTAGTGTTATTTTTATATAAAATATTTAGTTTATTTGTATTTTGCAATTATTTAGTACAACCACAGAATGTAATTGAATACAAAGATTTAAATGTTCGTATGATTGATCACAGTTTATTGAGATAAAAGCCCGCTTCCCACAATGTCAGGTAGAATTTTAGAGAATTTTCGAGCCAATAAAACGTGTTTTAAAAAAAATGGTACTTACATGGTTATGGCGTGGCACCCTTTAATTAAAATTAAAAATTATAGTTTTCAATGCGCATTTCTTAAACAGTTTAATCTTGGAGGCCTTCAAAGAAAAGTTTTTTTTTGCTTTAAATACTTAAATTTGAAAATATTTTGTTTGAAATGTCAGAACAGTTTCATTTAAAAATATTTCGATATTTCAATTTCATATTAAAAGCCTTGATAGTCAGGTTTTAATTTAATATTCTAAATTTTTCGGCTTCAATTTTGGTCAGTTTCAAAGTTAATAATTTTAGATTTAAATATTCTAAATTGTTTGGTTTCAATTTTAAACGTACAAAACTTGCTGGTTTCTTAAATTCTTCGAAATCGTAGAGTATTAAATTAAAAGAATTCATAGTACGCACTTTTCAGTTTAAAGGATTTGTAATTAAACAATTTTGAATTAAATGCTTCCAGAATAAATTCTAAACAATTAATAATGAAGACTAATTTTTCAAATTCAAGCCTTAAAAATAAGCAGATTTTAAAACCAGGCATTGAATATTGAAGTTTTTTCATTTGAAAAATGTTTCAAAAAGTTCAACATTTCAAACTCAGTTTAAAAAAATCTATTGAATAATTAAATAATTTCTTCAACTTTTTAATTGTTACAATTTTGGAAGACTGAATTGTCATGGTAAGCGCTAAAATTTTTAATTTTTCCCTATCATAAGTTTTAGTTTTGTAATTAAAATTGAAATGGTTGAGTTTCGAAAATTATAATTGAAAATTTAAAAATTGGTAGTTTATAAACGATTAAATTTATTTAAAGTAATAGAAATTTGTATGGGTTTGAGTACAAAAAACTTTTAATATCACATTTCATCGCGACTAAATTTATTTTAGTTTTAAATAAAGTTCGGATTAGTTTAAGTTTCAAGTTTCTGAAGTACATATTTTTCATTTCTAATGTTTCTAACAAAAACTACTTTTTATTTCGAAAGGTTTTTTAGAATAATTTAATTTTAAAGGCTTATAATTTCACATTTTTTCATTTTTAACGGTGAAAATAACGGTGAATTTATTTTTTGGTCTTAGAAAAAGTTGTCTGATAAATTTTTATGTTAAATAATTTTTCAACTTTAATAAAAATTTAGTTTTCAGTTTCTAATTTTCAAATTTTAATTGCTTCGAATTTAAATTTATTAAGATTCAAAAGTGTTCAATTTTAAATTATTCAATTTTGAAGGCTTTTAATTAGAAATAATACAATTGTCATACCATTGAATTTTCGAAATTTTAATCTGCAATCATTTAATTTCGATATTCTTGAATTCTAAATAAAATGGTTTAATCCAGAACGCTTTGAGTCAGAAATAAGACAATTTCAACCACTTCCTAATGAAATTTTCTAAATTTAAACATTTTATTTTGAAAATTTTGAATTTTAAAAGCTTCCATTAAAAAAATTTCCAATACAAAATTATCCAATTTTAAACGCTTTTATTCCGAAATGATAAAAGTTCAATTCCTATTCATTCCATTCCAAATATTGTTTTTTTTTTTAATTTGACATATCTAAAATATTTTGAATTTGAACGTTTTTAATTAAAAATCATTTCATACATTTTTTTTTTTAAATTTCAAACGCTTTTAATTCGAAATTATCAAGGACAAATGATGGTGTAACCGGGGTTCCCCACGTGTGAGAGTCGAGCGGTGCTCAACAGCTAACTTCACACTGGCGCTAATCCGCTATCTAGTAATAAGAAACTTATATCACATTTGATATTATATTTAAATCTATATAATAATTAATTTGGATTTTCAAGTTCTAGTTCAGTATTAACGGAACATAATTATGTCGCAAGGCCAGGCGAATTTGTAAAGCCAAAAGTAAATCCTGAGCCTCCGAAGATATTTATTAAATATCCTTACGTGTTGAACACGCGACCAACTAATATCGCTCCGTAAGTAGACAATTCTCGAATTTAAGTTTTTATAAGTGGATTTCAAGATTTAAAGGATTAAGAATAACTAAATTCAATTTTTCTTGCAGAAAGATAGTAGTGCCAGATGTAAAATTTAACATTCCCCTTACGTATCAACCAATGATGACAAACATATGTCAGCCCCTCAGGTAAATAAATGTTGTAAAAAATGGAAAATTGTTGTATTGTGTAGATTATATAAAAGTGGATCTAAAGCCTTAGTTAAATATTTTTTACAGCGGTAATATGATGTATGCTGTAAAAATAAACCCAATAAATAAAATGGAACCTTCGAAACCATCAGTGTGAGTTTTCACGTTTAATTCTATTAAGGAAAAAGGAATTAATTTTTAATAGTAATTTTAATAAATGTTTTTTTTTTTAGAATCGCTCAGGGTTCGGGCATATCAAAGAAAGATGATGCTCTGGCGAAAAGAAAACTTGCATCTTCTAAACGTTCTCACAAGGAAGAAAATAAGCAGCATGAATTGACGCTAAAGAAGCTTCAAGTTGTCTCAAAAAAAGTAGTAGATCAACGGCAAACAATAAAAATGCTACGGCAAAAGTTGAGAAGATTGGAGGCAAGGTTCGACATGCAAAAGAATCTTATTAAGCATCTTAACACTAAGTTAGGAGAGACATCGAAAGAAAGGAAGATTAAAATTGAACTTCGCTCGGAAGAATATTAGGGAAATTATAGTTTTTGAATTTTTGATTTTCCGTGGATTACAGAATTTGTTCACGATCAAACATCTCTTTAAACTGAAAATAATTTTTTCGAAAATCTTAAGTATTTTTGTTAAAACTAAATATTAATGCTTTTCTTGTATATTCATTGATCCTGAGTTCTTACTTTACTTATTCAAAAGTGGAAGCGCTTGGGATCATCAACGCTTCGAAGTTCAAAGTGCCTACAATTTATTTATAAAAAGATGCAGCCTTTGCACACTAGTGCATTTTTATCGAGAGTTGTAAATTTGTTTCATCCCACCCATTTCAATAAGATATTGTACCATGAGATCAAAATCAGAGCTGCGAAATGTTTTTTTATTGTAAATTGGGCTTATATCATAAGGACTTTTGCATCCTCGTAAGGATGGTCTTTTTTTAGATTCTAATTGAAAATACTACTTTTACAATAAAATTGTAATAATGATAAACTTTTATAATTCTACAAATGTAAGTAATAAACATGTGCAAAAATATATTTTTTCACTTTCTAATTCAAGACATAACTTTTACAATTCTAGTAATAATGAACTTTTATAATTATGTACATTTAAGTAATAAACATGTAAAAAATATATTTTCTAATACTTTATATAATAGTCATATAGTTAACGAAAATGGTTCGTAGGCTGGACAACGGGTACATCTAAATATAACAAATAAATTAATAATTACAGTACTAGTATGATATTTAAAAAATTTCATTATAAACATATAAGCTGCGATTCTGACATTTTCGATGTAGAACTTTTTCTTTAAAATCATTCAGGTTTGAATGATAGATTCTAAACTTGTTTCATTTTTAAGAGCGCGAAATTAAAATAATTCAGTTTTAAAGGCTTGAATTAAAACCTTTTATTATTAGGGGGCTGCTTTCTTATAAGAAAAAAATTCCCCGTTTTTCTCCGGCTTACAAAAATTGGGGGCCATCAAATTTTAAAAATGTAAGCTTTTAAAGTTGAAAATAATTATTTTGAAGTAATCAAAACTAAACTGCAAAAAGTGCCTTCAATATTTTTCAGTTTGAAATTGTGAACCTGAAAAATTGAACAATTTTAAATGACATGCCGCCACATCGTCAAAATTTCGGAAACAAATATGGCAAATTGTACCTACAGGATGGCGAAACCGGCGATCGCCTCCCCCAGGATTTTCAGACTTTACTTCACTTTTTTCGTTTTCACTGTGAAATTGAGAAAAAATATACGATTTCATAACCACATGGAATTTGTAACAAATCCAGTTGATCCAGTTTATATAATTGGTCATAGCTCTCTTTGCGCAATTTTCCGACATCGCCCCAGGACACTTCTCTGAATTCGCGCCTGCTTCTCTCGTTTAAAGTTATGCCAGCTAAAGATTATCGGTGTTTATGCAGTGTAGGCCTGTGTCATAAGCCTGTTGTAAACAGTAGGGTGGTTCAAAAAAGGCAAGGTTCGAATCACCTCCCCGAATGTGAAATATGCCTTGATTTTTTACTTACTAAACAAGCGTGGTAAATATGAATATCTATTCAATTCAAGCGTATATTAATCAACTATCAACTGAATGAATGTCAGAAAACTGAAATAAGGTAATAATTATATAAAAGCTTAATGATTTATGTAGTAAACAAACTTTCATCAAATTTTCGTAACCAAATTTAAAAACCAAATTTTGAAGAAGAAGCTGAAATATTTCTGCAGCTTTTTTTAGAACTTTTCTTAATTATAACATTATTTGTTGTGTATCTTACATAGTTTCACCGGAGAATGGAATTGTTCTATTTTTAATAACATTTTTTACGATTAAAACAAAATCTATGCTTCTTTCTAGAAACGATATGCAGGAAATTTGTAGATCTTTGTGAGATAATCCATTTTTCTTTTGAACATTTTTTTCGTATCTGGCATAGTTTGACCGGAAAATTGATTTTTTATTTTATTTTTAATAGCATGCAGATGCCTCCCATCTTTAGGAAGTTTTTTGGGGGTTCACACACGTTTATCAAATTTCTTTTCAACTCTTAAATTCTCACAATTCTCTTGAAAAATAGTCACTATCCGCCGGACTATGTGTCTTGCCGAAAATCAAAGAGGCCATCAAAAGGTCAATCTATGTGTTGTCATGATGAAAACCTTTTTAATTTACAGCAGTGTTATATTCCTAATAAAAAAAAAAGTTTTCTTCATTAGAACGATGTAACCCTTTTTTAACTTTATAAGTCGCTATTGATTGATCATGAAAGGTCATCGAAGGATCGTCAATAGGTCAATCGACCCCTATTGAAAAAGCCTACATAGTAATCTACATGGGAACCTATGTGGGAACCCATATGGGACCCTTTTTTGAATTCCTGTCTCAAATTACGATGTGAGATGTGAGAACCTATGAATTTTTCCTCCATGAAATCCCACATGGGATTAGAACGGCACAGCCGTCCCGGTAAGAAGAGAAGAATAGAAAAAAATTAATATTTTCAGATATAAACGAAAGAGTGAGCATTATTTAATTTTTTTGAAGGTTCTAATTTTCCATCGGGAGAAGTGCCCAACGAAAGAATAGGTTTATCTACGAAACCAATTCTTTTCTATTTCCTTAACGATTGCCACTTGTGTTGTGTTCCATGCAGGCGAACATATTTTCCATTTTTTTTAATTCCTCTTAATGCGAGCAGTAGACTACACCTCTCATGGTTATTTTCAATTCCATATACTTACATGCTGTATTTTCGATTAATTTAATTCTTTCTAATCCGTCCACAAAATGTGTGCGCTTACATAGTTTCTATTCCTCCGTGTGCAACATAAGTTTGGAAATAACAATTTTTTTTGTCATGGTTATTTTTAATTTCATTCTGACATGCTTCATTTTCGATTATTTTAATTCCTTCTAATCTGTCCACAAAATATCTGCACTTGCATAGTTTCTATTCGTTTTTGTGGAATATAAGTTTTGAAATTTCAATTTTTTTGTCTACCATAACGGAGTGATTTTAATAATAATATTTTATATTGTCTTATCCCTAAAAACGATTTCAGATGTTTAGCAGTCAAGTTGCAAAAATTTAACCTGAACCAAAAATTCAAAGTCAAACAAAAAAAATAGTAAGCAGAAAATTAAAAAAATTTGGATTTCGCCTATGCTGGACCAATATTACTACAATGTTATATAGATCGTTTTTTTGACTCCATATACTTTTTTTGTGTGGCTGTGCAATCCATGCAAATTTGCACAGCAGTAGTGCGTGTTCTAAGACAGATTTCATATGAAATCAGTCAAAATATGTTTCTGTTCGATAGATTAATAAAAAAATGTTGACATAATTTACCCAAATCAATTCACAGTTTCGCCTTAAAAGTTACATTATTCTATTCCTTTCTATTCTTTCTTTGACATTTCTCCACTTTTTAATTCCTTCCAATACGCTTCCATTAAATTTTTCTGAGTGGATTAAAAAGACTAGCTTTTGCGTTTTCAAAGTGACATTATTCTCTTTCTTTCTATTCTTTCTTTTGCATTCCTCCATTTTTTAATTCCTCCCAATACACTTCCATTAATTTTTTATAAGTCGATTAAAAGGAATAGGTTTTCCTTTTTTTTCTACTTGTTGGTGGAACTTAAGTTCCACCAATTTTCCCTCATCGAAATTTCGATGAAGGAAAATTCACGTTTTAATGGGAATTCAGATTCTGCATTTTTTTAATTCTTCTCTTCTTACCGGGGTAGCTTTCATAGAAAACTACTGCGCACTCATTTAATATTAATTTCAAACCCATCCATGTAGGAACCTTCATAAAAACCCATGATCAGAACCGATATAGATTCCCATCCTATATTCCTATCTCAGATCGTAATTTGAGACAGAAATTCAAAAAAGGATCCCATATGGGTTCCCACATAGGTTCCAATGTAATTTACTATGTAGGCTTTTTCAGTAGGGACGCGTATTACAGACGCGATACATTAGATATAATATCATTTTATTTCGAATATCAAAAGGGTTTTTAACATACTAATATTTTTCTCTTCAAATTTCTGAATTTAGAGTTTCTGGGGTCGAGTTATATCGAAATAAGTCAAAAAAGTAGATTTGAAAATTTAGATCATTACAAACCTCCCTCTAGGAGGAACCAATTTGTTAAAAAAAAATGGTGGGTAATAAAGTATAATGAAAAGTGTCAAGATATAGGGATCTAATGAAATTTGTGGAAAAATTTGCAAGAAACTACACTTTTTTGCATAATTCCAGACAAAACTAACATTTCAGCAATGAAAATTTATTTAGACAATTAACAATAAAGTGAATTAATTGTGTTGATCTTTGATTAAACCCAATCAGTCCATATCTCAGAGAAGGATTACATTTGGGATATTTTGTCAAAAAAAACTTTAAGCAAATAAAAATTGTTTAAACAATTATGGACAAGTTGAAAAAATACCAGAAATGCCAGAACTCTGTCGAGTTTGTTGACAAATTTGCATAAAAAACGACATTTTTCTGCCTTATTACAGTTAAATGTTACATTTAAACAATAAAAAATTCTTTAAACAATCAACAACAAATTTAATCGACCTTTATGATTTTTCATATTGCCTAATTAGTTCATCTCCCGTGATGGTACCGATAATTTGCGATAAACTGTGAGAAAAGTATTGTTGAAACAAATAAATATTGTTTAAATAATTGGTAATTAATTTACAAATAAATTAAACTTTTTATTTTACCGCTAAAAATATAATATGATCTGCTATTAAAGAAAACTACATAAAAGTAATATTTATATGACCAATGAACCGCAAAATACCTGATCCTCGTTTAGAGGGTGGTTTTTGGGGTATGCTGGAAGGGGATGGAGTGGACAAAAATCAATGCACATTTTGAATTCGGGGAAGTGATTTCAAGAGGTCCGATAGAAAAAAATACGTATTCACTTTTTCTGGAAACGTTCCAAAATGAGATATTTTCCCAAACGAAATTTGAATTTGCCTTTTCTTGAACTACCCTATTAAACGGTATATTCTGGTATTTATTTTCACGAGGGACGAGCATTTAATTTCGAGACGTTTTAGAATGAAAAATTAAAAGACCTAAAATCTAAACATTTTCAAATTCAAGTTCTGAAAATTAAATAATTACGTGTACTAGAACTACAATATTTCGCGTGCGACTATAATAATTATCAAATAATAATTCCAAAATTTTTCTGTCACAAAACTATAATTGACCTAAAATGTTAAGACGGTTTAGACTTATTAGTATCTTTTCACGGAGATTTGAAACATGAGTTCCCGTTCAGATTCTCGACCAATCAGATTTGCCATAAACTAACAAGGTAACTAGACAGGAAATTGACAACCCTCCGATTTCACCAGGGCTGAATATGTTATTTACTTTAGGTAATTTCCGTGCTTTTCTACAGTAATTTACCACAAACAGACCATTAGGGTACTTTCATACGATTGCAGTTCATCAGATTGCATGCAGAAAGTCCACAAGTATAATGGTGGACTCCCATCAAAGATATTTTTAACTAGTTGCGGCACCTCACTAGCGAATCTATAATATGTTCCAAGAACTAAAAAATGGCATTAGTTAAAAAAAGATGGAGATATCTCTGTCTCTTTTTAACCAATAGCATTTTTTTAGTTCTTGGAACTTATTATAGGTTCGCTAGTGAGGTGCCGTATCTTAGTTTATAAATATCTTTGCCAGTGATGCTAATAGACCGCGACTTTTTGAACTGCGCAAGCGTTGCATTGGAAGGGGAAAGCCACGTTATTGGCCATAATACGCGCGCTTATTTTAAATGCTTCAAATATACACAAATATGGTGAAGGACTAAAAATAAGGAATAATGGTACTTTTAGTTTTGAGTCGAGAAATATATTAATTTATGTCAATATGGTTCATATATATCACTGCAATAACTATAAGTTATTGCATTAGGTTATATAATATAATAGTATATACATATATTTTATTTGACCCAGAGTTGATTATAGCGGAACTGATAGCTTCTAATCAACTAAGACCGTGATATATCCTGTTATCGCAGAAAATCACGGATCAGGAGGAGAAAACCTCGAAAAAAAATTATAATAAAAAATCGAAAAAGAACTTTTTAACTTCAATTTTAATACACATTATAGACACCGTTAGTCAAAATAAGATTTTTTTCAAATTTAAAAAATTTGAAATTCAGGGCAGTTCATTTACGATTTGTAGACAAACTTTGATATTTTAATCGGATATTAAGTACATTACATTTTCCATAGTAATAATAATAAAATACGGTATTATCATGGATCTTATAGTTATTGTAGTAATATATATGAAACATATTAGCATCAATTATTATAATTTCTCGACTTGAAAATAAAAATGAATTTGAAGCATTTAAAATAAGCGCGCGTATTACGGCCAATAGCGTGGCTTTCCACTTCCAACGCAACGCTTGCGCAGTTGAAAAAGTCGCGGTCTATTAGCATCACTGATCTTTGCTCCCATGTCTGCCGCTGCAATGAATCAGGGGTATGAAAAAGCCTTAACCGGTTTTCTCCAGTTCTACAGTTTTCTCCGTAAATTACGTCGTTTATGTAATTTACATTTAAAAAAACCCTCAAGTGACGCATCATGGATGCATCACTTCGCAACCCTGGATTTGACAGAACACAACAGAGGCTCCAGAACGTGGGATTTTTCGGCCCCCACCACGTTCCCATGTGGGAGCAATACATGCAAACGTAGCGTGTCGGTGAGAAGACTCTGTTACGCGTTGCGTCGGCCATCCTCGTGTAAAGCCGAAAATGCACGAGCACGAACCCGTGGTTCGGGCCGAGCCGAGCTTGCCCGACTTCGCGATTCAGTTTCGTGGGCTATTAGGAGGTTTGGGTTGATTTTTGTTTTCAAGAATGACACCTGAAGGTGTCAAGGTGAAAGACTTCAAATGCATGTAATGAAGTCTCGAAATATTTTTTATTATGTCTTTCAGGAACGTATGTGGGATTTTAAGATTAGATTAATAATATTTATCACTTTCAAGTGATTTCATTTTTTATTATTTATGTTTTATTTTTCAA